>JAWPHD010008988.1:0-108955 GCA_037043455.1 Cyrtodaria siliqua | reverse complement strand
AAAGTTATGTGTGTTTCTTCGACTTTTAGTGATTTTGAACAGAGAGAAGTGACCATGTATTTCAAAGGAATATTTAGCAGAACCAAATATCTTTTTCAAACATATTTTTCAGTATAATAAAAAAATAAATAGCCTTAGAAGGTTGACAAATGTTCACTGTCACCCTCGCAGGTTTGCAATATTTACATACTACATACTACTATAAAAAGTAATGGCCTAAATATGATATACATTGGTCATGGTAGACCAATGTATATCATATTTAGGCCATTACTTTTTATTATGTTTAAGAACCATCAAGACAGAGAATAGCTGTAGGAGGAAGGGGAAAAAAAACAAAAAAACTTTCAAATTCCCTATGGAAAAATAAAATACCTAATTTCGTTTTGTCGTAGGAGGGTTCGTATAATGGCCTTATTACAACCATGACTTTAATATGTATACCACATTAATTATAACCATGACTTTATATGAATATCATGTTCATTACTACCATGATCAATGTATACCAAATTACTACCATGATCACTTTATAACACTTTATACAACACATTTACTGCCACCATTGCCAGTGTATACTACATTTATAACTGCCATGACTAATGTATACCACATGTATTACTACCATGATCTATGCACATCACATTTATTATAACAATGAATACTATCACTGTCTTCTACTTACAACCATGAATACTATCACTGTCTTCTACTTACAACCATGAATACTATCACTGTCTTCTACAACTCATTTCAACTAGAGATTTCAATAAACTTCTGAGCAGAAGTTGTGGATGTAGCCAGATTGTGGTTAAACATATCCATGTTGAATCCAGTGGCTGATGAAGTAGATCTTCACAGAAGAGGGAGCCAGATGTTTTTCCTCTAACTGGACTCAGAGCCAGATTCCCCCCCCCCCCCCCCCCCCCCCCCCCCCCCCCCCCCCCCCCCCCCCCCCCCCTTCAAGTCAGAGTCAGGATATTTTTTTCAGCAATTCAAGGCCCTGAATATAAAATCCCAGACCCCACCCCCCAGAAATCAAAATGGTCGGTACCTAATGCTATTTGACATGCAGTGTTTATTTACCGGTTCCCGTGGTAACTGGTTTCAAGAACATGGGTGTTTTTTTCTTCCAGAGTTATTGTGCAGAAAGTATATGCCCATATGAGATCTTTGCGTTCAAAAAAGCAATAGCCTTATAGGTTCCTCCTCTCACCAAGGTGTTACGGTTACAAACAAGAGGTCCAAGAGGGCCTGTGGACGCTCTACTGGCTAACATGCCTCTTATAACATCAATGAAGCGAGTGACTGCCATTTACGTTTTTTTGGAAGTTTCGGGCAAAAAACAGCTTTTGAACTAAATCAAGGGCCATAACTAAAGAGTCTGTTAAAGTTCGGTAAAGATCAGATGAAAAATGAAGGCCCTATTGTATTAACGAGGCAAAATATAGCATTTTTAACTAAATCAAGAGCCATAACTCCTCTGTTACTGGTCCGACTGGTCCAACATAGAGCTAAAAAATAATTCAATTTTTTTTTAAAAAAATTTAAAAAATTAAAAGAAAAAAAAGAAAAATTAAAAAAAAAAATTAAAAAAAAAAAAAAAAAAAAAAATTAAAAAAAAAAAATTAAATGAAAAAATCTAACTAAATCAAGGGCCATAACTCAGCTGTTACTTGCTCGATATGGCTGGTTTTCAAACTTGTTCGAGCTTTCAATGATATTAACAAGCTGATAAAGTTTGGTAAATATCGGATGAACAATGAAGCCCCTATCATCTTAATGTGGCAAAATATAGCATTTTTAACTAAATCAATGGCCACAACTCCGCTGTTACTGGTCCGATATGGCTGGTTTTCGAACTTGTTCGAGCTTTCAACGACATTAACAATCTGATAAAGTTTGGTAAAGATCGGATGAACAATGAAGCCCCTATCGTCTTAACGAGGCAATATATAGCATTTTTAACTAAATCAAGGGCCATAACTCCGCTGTTACTATTCCAATATGGCTGGTTTTCGAACTTGTCCGAGCTTTTATTGATATTAACAATCTGATAAAGTTTGGTAAAGATCGGATGAACAATGAAACTCCTATCGTCTTAACGAGGCAAAATATAGCATTTTTAACTAAATCGAGGGCCATAACTCTGCTGTTACTATTCCAATATGGCTGGTTTTCGAACTTTTCCGAGCTTTTATTGATATTAACAATCTGATAAAGTTTGGTAAAGATCGGATGAACAATGAAACTCCTATCGTCTTAACGAGGCAAAATATAGCATGTTTAACTAAATCAAGGGCCATAACTCCGCTGTTACTAGTCCGATATGGCTGGTTTTCGAACTTGTCCGAGCTTTCATTGATATTAACAATGTGGTAAAGTTTGGTAAAGATAGGTTGAAAAACGAAGGCCCTATCATCTTAACGAGGCAAAATATAGCAATATAGCATTTTTTACTAAATCAAGGACCATAACTCTGGTGTTACTGGTCCGATCTGGCTGGGTTTCGAACTTGTCCGAGCTTTCATTGATATTAACAATCTGATAAAGTTTGGTAAAGATCGGATGAACAATGAAACTCCTATCGTCTTAACGAGGCAAAATATAGCATGTTTAACTAAATCAAGGGCCATAACTCCGCTGTTACTAGTCCGATATGGCTGGTTTTCGAACTTGTCCGAGCTTTCATTGATATTAACAATCTGATAAAGTTTGGTAAAGATAGGTTGAAAAACGAAGGCCCTATCATCTTAACGAGGCAACATATAGCAATATAGTATTTTTAACTAAATCAAGGACCATAACTCTGATGTTACTGGTCCGATCTGGCTGGGTTTCGAACTTGTCCGAGCTTTCATTGATATTAACAATGTGGTAAAGTTTGGTAAAGATAGGATGAAAAATGAAGGCCCTATCCTCTTAACGAGGCAAAATATAACAATATAGCATTTTTAACTAAATCAAGGGCCATAACTCCGTTGTTACTTGGCCGATCTGGCTGGTTTTCGAACTCATCCGAGCTTTCATTGATATTAACAACCTGTTAAAGTTTGGTAAAGATTGGATGAAGGCCCTAACGTCTTAACGAGCAAAAGTTAACAACGGACGACGGATAACTCGGCATCACATAAGCTTTGCTGGCCTTTGGCCAGTAGAGCTAAAAACAAGGGGTAGTGAATTAACTACTGATATTGGCCTTCATTAGGATATAAATACAAAAGTTGTAGTGAAGTGCAATTTTAGTGGTTTATTCAAATTAATACATAATGGCTAGTGTTGATTCTTCTTTAAGTATATTCTTATCCAAACAGAGGGGTTAAATCTTCCCAAAGTTCATATTCATTTAAACTTTAAAGGTCTTCATCATCCCTGGCAGGTGCTGCTTGAGTGGTGGCAAAAAAGTATTGTTTAACAGAATTTGCATTTTCTCTGCAGGGCTGAAGGTTTCTAGGCCCATTCTGCTTATTTTTATCTTGATGTAAATGGAGGGTGGCCCTGGAATGTTTATCCCTGTTGACACCTTTTTGTGGAAGTATGATTCTAAACATAGGTTTAATGTATCTTCTAATTGTGGAACCAGCGTTGTAACTCCTTCTAATTTTGGTTCATCTTTGTTTTGTGATAGTCTTGAATTCTGCTTCTGTGGCATTGTGTATTTTTAGCTCGACTGATCAAAGATCAGCAGAGCTTATGCTGTGGTGTGTCGTCCGTCTGTCTGTCCGTAAACTTTTTTTGTGGTGACTACTCATCTGAAACTACTGGACGGATTTTCATGAAACTTTATAGGAATGTTGCTCTTGATGTCTAGTTGATCATAGCAAAAATTCAGGTTGGCCGAAAATTCAAGATGGCTGCCACAGCTAAAAATAGATTTTAAAATGCGATTTTATGGACTACTTCTCAAAAACCGTAAGTGATATTGAATTGGAACCTTTACCAAAATGACTGGTGCGACATGTACTTGGTCCTAACCAAGATTCATTTCGATTCGATGTCAAACATGGCTGCCAGCAGCCATCTTTGTTTACATAGAGTTATATAGGGAAAACTTGTGGCGACTACTCCTCTGACACTCGTCGGATTTTCATGAAACTTCACAGGAAGGTTGTTCTTGAGGAGTAGTTGATCCCAGCAAAAATTCAGGTCGGTAGGAAATTCAAGATGGCTGCTAAAAATAGATATAAAAATACGATTTTATGGTGACTACTTCTCAAAAAATATAAGTGATATTGAATTGGAACCTTTATCAAAATGACTGGCACGACATCTTGCAGGCTGATCAGCACTGTCTGAGTGCTCATTTGATCGAAACATCCCTTTGTACTACAAATGAACTGGTCCAAATTCAAAGAAAGGACAGTCCATTATACATTCATAAAGGGGTAAGGATTAAGTCTCCTTTGTATTTTTGGCTCTCAGAAAAAGACTGAAAACAAATTGTAGGATTTTAAGATTTGATTTTGATTCAGATTTTCCAAATATAACCACCAAGACAAGAGCAAATCGACTTGTACTGGTGAGAAGGTAAGCCAATTCTCAGGAGAAATTGCATAACATGGCCTGTGACCTGGTCACACACCTGCTATATTTATGAATGGGATCATTCCATTTGTTGCAAAGGGGTGATTTGGAGAAATTACTGCTGAGCATTAAATAGGATAAACTAAGGTTGATGTTGTAAGGTATTTAATTGATATAGCTTTATAATTAAAATTTGCGGTAGCATAATGACATTTTTGTAAGCTGGAAAAAGATATATTCTTTAGACTATGATAAAACTGAATGAGATTATAATGTTGCGTACAGTAGGTAATGTTGCATAATAAATCATAATATTTAGGAATATAGGAATGTTGCTCATGATGTCTAGTTGGTTAGTTGGTCCTTAATAAAAATCAGGCTGGCCTAAAATTCAAGATGGCCACCATGGCTAAAAATAAATTTTAAATACCATTTTGTGGCGACTACTTCTCTAAAACCATAAGTGGTATCAATTTCTTATCTCTACCAAAATGACTTTTGTAAAACTTTACAGGAATGTTGGTCTTGATGTCCAGTTAGTCCCAAGTAAAAATCAGGTTGGCTGGAAATCCAAGATGGCTGCCATACAAATTTGTGGCAACTACTTCTCAAAAAACATATAAGTGGTATTGATTTGGAACCTTTACTAAAATCACTGGCATGATATGTACTAGTTGGTCCTAAACAAAATTCATTTTGATTCTATGTCAAACATGGCAGCCAGCGACCATCTTTTTTTTTACATAAGAGTGATATAGGAAAAACTTGTGGCGACTACTTCTCTGAAAGTGTTGGTCTTATTTCCATAGAACTTCACAGGTTCTCATGGCTGATCTGGCTACCAAAATCTATCAGTAGAGCTTCAAGCTCATTGACCTCTTGTTATTCTGTATGTTTGAGCAGAATTTCAACATATTCCAGGCCCTCTCTGGGCATCGCCAATGGTGAAAGAAAAAAGAAAATGGCCCTAAATTTCAAACTTTGGCGAAAGTGTTTGGCGACATCAAAATTGCCGAAAAGCCAACCTTGTTTAATTCCTATAAGCGGCCTGTTACATAGACATCAACACTAATCTTGACTGTAGAAAAAACCGATAACCAACCAATTGACACCTACCACGCACAAGCATTGAATAAACAAACAAAGCTGATAACCTTTACTGTTCCGGTAATTAACTTAATCCCTAAATAACAACTGATGACTGTTGTTTTTACCTCGGGGGTAATCAAGTCTGTCAGGCAACACCTTCCAACCATAACTACACCGCTGAATAATATCTAGCCCCATCAGGTTCTAACCAATCAAATACAAATTAACACCTCATTAATTTACATATTTTACAGGATTGACAAGATCCATGTGACATTTGTTTTGTTTTCGATTTGGTTCATGACAATCATAATTGCGAGGTGTCGGCATCTGGATTTCACCAAAAAATGCAACATTTTACACGAAATGAAAGCCTCTATGTATGATTCCTGCTGTCATTTGTTTCAGCTAGTTTATTTAACAAACATGTGGTGTAGGAACATTCCAGATATTGCGGTTCAGAAACAGTATTTTAAACTGCTTTGCTAGTCTATTTATTATTGTTTATAACAACTAATTATCATAAGGAAAACATATATATAAATATTTTTTGCTTTTATTTATTTCATTCCTTAGTGTACCAGATATAAACCTAATCACTTATGTTCAACCAACACCCCCAGTTCCAGCGCCCAAATCTATTTCAATGCAGAAATGCCATCTCTCCTTTAAAAAAAACACAGATGTTTGCTTGCAACACTTCATGTATACAATATTATTTTTTTAAAACAAAACTATGTGTAACAATATCATTCTAAATGAATAAATCACATATTACTAATTGATCAGTTCCCTATCACATTAGTGTACTATGCTCCGTTAACAAACACATTTAAAATATACATAAAACTGTAGAAGAAATATGGCTCAGACCATTAGAGCTCCAATTTCTCCAATTTGGCTCCAACTTTTTTTATTTGGCGCAAGTGGTGGCGCAAGAAAAAATTGGCCAGAGGAGGCCCTGATATTCTCACTTTACCTCAATCTGTATTATTTATTCGATACAATGGTCGAGACTATCTGCAGGAATTCCAGCTGTTCACTTTATCTCTATCTCCATAACCCACTTTATCTCTCCATAATCCACTTTGTCTCAATCTCCATAACCCACTTTATCTCTCTCCATAACCCACTTTGTCTCAATCCTCCATAACCCACTTTATCTCAATCTCCATAACCCACTTAATCTCGATCTCCATAACACACGTTATCTCAATCTCCATAATCCACTTTATCTCGATCTCCATAACACATGTTATCTCAATCTCCATAATCCACTTTATCTCTATCTCCATAACCCAATTTATCTCTATCTCCATAACCCACTTTATCTCTATCTCCATAACCCACTTTATCTCAATCTCCATAACCCACTGTATCTCAATCTGTATAGACTTCAGCTCTTCACAAATTTATCTAAATCTGCATGTAAGTATTAAGATTTGTGTTGACTGTTACAAGTGTCAAGTCCAGCTGATGGCTGACTTCCAGCTGTTCATTTTATTTCCAGCTGCATGAAATTATGCAATTTATGGCAACAGTTATAGTGTCACAAATGGCTGTGTACTTCCAGCTGTTCATTTGATCTCAATCTCATTGTTCTGTTCGTGTTGAAACTAGCCGTATACTTTGACCTTCAGCTGTTCACTTTATCTCAATCTGCTTTATGTTTCTACTGCGTCAAAACAAACTGTATACTTTAACTTCAGCTGTTCACTTAATCCCAAGCGGCATGAAGTATTCAGATTTATGCCGACAGTTCAAGTGTCGAGACTAGCTGCATACTTTGACTTCCATATGTACATCTTGTCCCCAGCTGCAGTTATCAGACACGTTTCCGATGGATGATAGGCAAGGGAGTGAACAACTTTCTGATCATCATGCTGCAGCTTATGTACAAGTCGCGCCTGTAAATAATAAATACATGACACTTATTCTTCATTGCAACATGTTAACTACAGTATAGTGACTATACTCTACAGTGACTACAGCAGTATAGTGACTACAGTATAGTGACTACAGCAGTATAGTCACTACAGCAGTATAGTGACTACAGTATAGTGACTACAGCAGTATAGTGACTACAGCAGTATAGTGACTACAGTATAGTCACTACAGCAGTATAGTGACTACAGTATAGTCACTACAGCAGTATATTGACTTAACAGTACAGTCACTACAGCAGTATAATCACTACAGTTTAGTATGTTGTAAGTGAATCTATTTGTTCAGAAATGCAACAACTCGTAATAACCTATTTCTATGGTGAACTGTGTTTCCAGTAACTGATTTTTTTTTAAATAAAAGGCCTTCAGTTTGAGTTAATTTGTGGATAAAAAATATGCCTCATAAACTTTTATTATTATTTCTTCAGAGGAATGGTATTGTTTCGTATTAAATTAAAAATAAAAACAAAACTATTGTCATAAAATATGAAGGGAAAAGCACTTAAATTTGGTATATTCTATAAATAGGCTGGATCCCCACCATGAACATATGTGTTGTGTCCCTGAGCAATACACTTTATCTGCATTTGCTTAGTACTGGTACTACCCAGACATCAAGAGTAATTAAGTTCAGAGCTTTCGTTACAATTGATGTAAAATTAATAAGTTTAAACTATACTGAAAGGAAAAAGAAACGCGATACGGAAATTTCCGCTATATATTGTATATATACTGCACACTTAATTCCGTATACACCTGTATATTCCAAGGAAATCCCAAGATGTTTTGTAAAAAAAAAAAGTTGCAGTTAGTTAGAGAAAGGACACAACTGTGCTGTTGCAGACGTTTTAACAAGAAATTCATAAATGTTGAAGTTCCTCTTTGAAAAATTGAGACAGTTCAGTACTGTATTTAACGTAAAGATTTTGCAAAACTCACATGCTTGAGCCAAATGCGTATTCTGTCAATAATGAAACTTTGCGGGAGTACTATTTGCTGTGTTATGTGTTGTTTTAGTATTTTTTCCGAAAGGAAAGATCTTACATAGCCATGTACCTTTTGATTAACACCAGCATATTGTACATACAATATATAGCGGAAATTCCCGTGTCACATTTCTTTTTCCTTTCAATATAAATAGATTCGTACCTCTATAAGGTCCCATATATAGACATGACCGTCCTCTGAACCACTAAGGATGTGTGTGTCTTTACTGTTTAAGCAACTGTCTATCCTGTAGTCTGTATTCTTATGTCCGGTGTATCTAAAGACAGACAACATGCAATGTGAACGGGAGACACACAATGTATCCACTAAACATGAATGATACAAATCAGGGCTAAACAAAGAGGAGTACATTTCTCAAGAATCTACACCGCATTTTTCGACCGAGTTTTAGACAAAATTTGTCTTGAACTACCGACATCTCCTAGCCGAGTAGTCCCGTGAACTACGTAATTTTGGCACAAATAAATAGACAAACCCTGAACTAAATAATAATACAACAAACTTTTGTTTTTATTTTCATGACAGTTTGTCGACTCTTATTTTCACTGCGAAAACAAGACAACGTTCAAGATGTTGCGATGTACGGTTTCCCACTAAACTGAGTGTTACAGTCCTTTGCGATTCAAATGATAATGTAAAATCAGATGTCCATGAGGACAAATAACCTTTGCTGGTATAAAATCAACATTAAAGGGAATGTAGCGACACAGCCAAACAAGCTATTTCCAAGTTGTAGTAGAACTCTCAATAATAAAGATGTTTGGCTGTGTCGCTATATTCCCTTTAAAACAGACATGGAAGTGTGTATTTTACACATCATCACAAACATTACATCATTATTCGCGTTATAATTTGAAGGGTCGATCATTAGTTTGCACTTCCAGTTTTTGGATATTCTGAAATGCAGCGCTTCTAGAAATCGTCAATAATATGGCAGCGAATCATATTGAAAGAAAGCCGTGACGAAAATGATACAGAGCCCTGTAGAAAGGTATTTTATAAATGAATTTTAAAACTAACAAAATAAAACATTAATATCTTTTTTTAATGTTTTATTACAATAATTTACATATTATAGTCGTGTTGGGAACGAAAGATTTTTTGTTTGATTTTTTTGTTTTTGTTTTAAAATAAATAATTCTATTGATTAAAAAGATCTTTATCAGTTTTAAAGTTTTTACAAATTTTCCTTCCGAAAATTGGAATAATAAAGCAGGCAGTAAGTATACATATACATTATAAGTATACTTGTCGACTTTTTTGGATGATGTGATAACATGGCTTACTTTATTTAGAAATGATGTCTCATGTGCCATTTTTAGATAAATGGACAATTCTATGGACAAATTTATTTAAATTAAAAAACAAAACATCTTTAATAGAGTAAAATTGCACTAAACTTTTAGAATATAAAGGGCACTATTTCTGCCAAATAAATATTGTTTCTGATATTATGTTCACATCAATAGTGTTGTATTAATGTCATCTATTATATCATTGACAAAAATTTTCATGCCTATAATATGCATTTGGGTGAAAATTTCAATGAACCATACCCCATCCATTTTGGATTTTCTTTTCAAAGATGGCTGACCAATAGCCCTTAATAGAGATTTTATGACATGTGAAGTTGACAAAACAAATAAAAAAATTGTGGAGGGTGGTGAGGTGGTGCGGGTTCCAAACGATGAAGGGTTTCACAATGGGCACAATATGTTACCATTATATTGACAACCATACAAGATCCACAATTTCTGGACCTCCTATAAAAAAAACCCAGATTTCAACTAGATTTAAGGGTTCATAATGTCACACATTTCATCTAGACTTACTCATTAAGCATTTCTCCCGAATCTTTGTCCATCAGTTTAAGACTGTTATCTAGTGTTGATGTGAGAACACACTGTCCATCTCTAGTAAAACACACACTTGTCACAGCCTCTGGAATCAATCATAAAATCATGGTTATTTATAGGTGCAACCTTATTAGCCGTATTTGAAGTTCTTTCTAAAATATATACCATCGTATCAAATGGGACTGGTATTTAATTTTGAAACTAGAACATCTTTGGTATTCCCTTTTTAAAAATCCCTTCTATAGTTCTTACTAGGTCTGTCTCTACTTATCAGAGAATACCCACTAGAAAATATGTTCAAATCTTGCACATCTTACAAAGAAAATATGTATGAATGATTGGTAAAGATAGAGGAATGTACACAAAATTAAAATGAAAATGTAAGACAAATTTTAAGGACAAGACAAAACACATGTGACAATAAGTCTAAACATGAGACACAATATACGCATCATAAGCAGTACCCAATGGAAGTATTACTGTAAAAGCTTTTAAAAAGCTCTCATATTCCAAACCCCACAACTTTTTTTTTATTATCGGCAAATTTTAGAAATGAGAAATTTCATACTTCCTATCAAGTCTGCATACAGTTTTCCGTTCCTAATGTCGTAGCGTCGAGTTTTACCATCTGCTGAGCCTGTAAGAATTTCATGATCTGATACTTGGAGGCAGGTCACACTGTCTTTGGCCTCGTCCATTATCTGGGAAATATTGCAAAATAGCATAATTATCAAATCATTTATTTTGACAAGTTATTTACATCCACAATTAAATTTTGCAATTTTGTTTCTTAAATAAGTTTTTCAAACATTTTGGATTGTCCAAAAAAAAAAAGCCTTCAATTAGGAAGCAATATCAGGGCTATGGGTAGTTCTTCTCTACTTCACTTTCGCTATAAACTAAATGTAAATAAATCAGCAAGCTCATTGTTTCTATGTTGGAAATTAGTAGCACAGTTTATGAATAAATCTGACTGATATGTAATTGTTTTTTTCTGTTGATGTTTTTGAGAAGCCAATTTTCCCAATAAATATCGTAATAAGCCAAGGTCGAAATAAACCGCCATTCTCCCATTAATCTCAGATACAATCGTAATGAACCTTGCTTAGAAACAATAACACGCCATTCCGTCATTGATCTCAGATACAATCATAACAAACAATGAATTCTGAACCATAAACAGATTCACTCCCATCCATAACTATGTGCCTCCATAGTCTCTTCAAACACTGAAAACCACAAATTGGCATAATAATTTTAAGAAACTAACCCGCCAAATAATGGCAAAATTACACTACTGTAACGGAACTGTTTATCAAAATACTATCAAGATGTTCAGGTCATATAATAATGTATATGTGCTGATTAAAACTTTAAAGTATAGGTTTATTCACATTTTCTGAAAATACTTGGTAAGTGCTATTTTTTTTAATAACTTGGTTTACGGATTTTTTCTGAAAAAATTACGTCAGGAGGTTGAAATAAAAATAAAATTACTCGTGGGGGGGGTGGGGGTGGGGTGGGGGGGGGGGGGGGGGGGGGGTGGGGGGGGTGGGGGGGTGGGGGGGGGGGGGGTGGTGAAAGGGGGAGAGAATCAAAAAACGAACATCACTTTTCGTAGATCCCTATCAAAATCCTTGTTTAATAGCATACTTTAGATAACACGAGAGGAAAAAAAAAAGTGAAAAGTACAATATTTTTTTTCCAAAACGCGAAAATTAGACTCGGCGGATCCGTAAACCAAGTTATTAAAAAAAAAAAAGGCCTTACTCTTAATTCAACGCTCCAGTTTTGCGTTTTGACCTGGCTGGTTAAAGCAATTCATATTGTATCTATAGAGTTTGGATTCTCAAAATATGTATATTACCTCGTCGTCAGTAGGTTTGGGAATGGTGTACATCTGTTGTAAAATGTGCCTGTTGATGGCAGGATAGGGACTTTAATTGCTCTCTGTTTCATTGATTTACATGTGATAATGAAAGGAGTTGCTTCATTGGCTCTTAAAATACATTGGTTATTTGATGGACATTTATTAAATATGGATAATGGGTCAAGTGTTGGATCATTATTATTTAGTTAAGAAGATTGTCTCAGGTCACTGTGCAATATACATCGAAACAACAAAGTCTTAACACCATATCTCCAATTAACATGTTGATGTGTATTGACTTACTCCTGCAAAGAAGGGTTGGGTAAGGGCTATCTTTTAGACAAGAGGCAAAATGAAATCAATGCGTTTTGAAGTCCAAGGAATGTGCTAATTTTAAGGACAGCACTAACAGGGATTTTGAATATCAAGCACCACATTTGCTGTGGAGGACTGTATGCTGTACACTGTAACAATGATCTTGTCATCACATACAGGTATTGTGTATATATGAGTCATATAACTGTAGGCTGTACACTGTAACAATGATCTTGTCATCACATACAGGTATTGTGTATATATGAGTCAGATTCTATACAAGCTACAATGACTCTTTTTATTTTTATGTAATATAAGTAATATTTATAGCATTATTTTTCGAGTATGTGCGATTTATACTGCTTCTCGAGGGCCGCAGGCTCATAAGCAGGAACAAAGGAAACCCATTAGAGCTATGGTACAAATAATATTTAGTGTGGCAACTAAAACAAGAGGCCCTTGAGGGCCTGTATCGCTTTACTGGCTATATGGTGTCCATGGTGGGGTGGGTTGGGGGTGGGATAGAAGGATTGTGCGTCAGATATGGCAATATGAAACTAGTTTTATATAAACTGTCTTCATCCAAGCTTTTACTGATATTAACAATCTGTGTAAGTTTGGTAAAGATCAAATAATACATGAAGGTGCTAGAATGTTCACAAGACAGAAAACAGCATTTTTTAAAAAAAACAAGGGCCATAACTCTGGTGTTACTGATCCGATTTGGTTGGTTTTTGAACTTGTCTGAGCTTTCATTAATATTAACAATCTGTGCAAGTTTGGTAAAGATCAAATAATAAATGAAGGTGCTAGTGTGTTCGAAAGGCTTAATATGAATATGGCATTTTTCAGCAAAATAAGGGCCATAACTCCGGTGAAACTAATCTGATCTGGCTGGTTTTCAAACTTGTCCGAGCTTTCATTGATATAAAGACACTGGCAAAGTTTCGTAAAGATCCGATTAATAATGAAGGCCCTAGAGTGTTCACAAGGCAAAAGTTAACGGACGACGGACAACTCATCATCCCTTCGGCCAGTAGAGCTAATGATAGGACATGTTAGGCAAAAATAAGACATCAAAAGTAGGAAACATACCTGTACAGGTTCCATTTTGCGTGACCTCACGTCCCACACCTTGACTGTACAATCAATTGACCCAGACAGAACCAGGGTAGATTCTTCATTAAACTTCACACAATTCACTGTACCTATAAATGTATATATTATAATGACCTTTCAATGATATCCGGTAAAACCAAGCATGTCTTTTTTTCACCTCTAAACATTCTGGTAATAACGTTTTTTACATATTTGCAAAATGCAACTTCCTCCATACAAGTGTGTCCATTAATCACGGCTGGAATTTAGCACTTGCATTTTGTGAGTTTTGGATTTGAAAATGCGAGTTGAAACAGCTGGCAAAAATTTGCAACTGCTTTCAAGTTATGTATATATAGCTTAATTTTATGACTTTACAGGTTTATAAGGATAAAATTATAAACATCAACGGGTGAAATAAATGCTTCTCTGGTCTGTTTTAGAAGTTGTTCGACAACATCAGCACTGCACGCATTGTTAGCAACACTATCGTCAAGGTCATATTTAATTCTAATGAGCTTCTATTTTCAGCGTGCACAAAACAGACTGTGTCACATTTTATCGTACACTAAATAATGGTAATCAGTGATACCGTCTAGCAACTAATATGGCCGGGTAATATTTTATTCTATTTTGCAAAATATAGCTCTAGGAAAATAACGTAATGATTTTATAGTAATGGTCAGTATATTTCCAATTTGGCGAGTTGAAATTTTACGTACTAGCCAAAGTTTGTGCGTACATAATTTTAAAAAAGTTCATTTCCAACCCTGATTGCTTTTGTTTACCGTAACGTTAGATATTGACATGGTTTCTCTAATATAATTACATATAATAATAGTTACTAATTAATATCACATGACTATTTGTTTTGTAAAATCTGCACTATACTTGAATTAATTCATAAAGTTCAGGAAGGGAAGAACAAAATCTTATTCATGTAAAAGGGTTCAAATTTAAGCCAGTCAATTTTTCAAAATGCCAGTTAACTTTTGAAGCACTGGCAATATTATGCAAGTGTTTAACAGCCTTCTAGTTTAGAATATTGCTATAAAGTAAAACTATTCAGGCATAATATAGTTTATAGGCATAAACGACCAGTCAAAACAATAAGAAAAAGAGCTATTGTTTTCTAGAGCGAGCTATAATTTGCCAGTTCATTTTTTATCAACTGGGAAAAAACTAGTTGAAAAAACCGCTAAATTTGATCTACTCAAAAAGAATAAAAATAACAAGAAGTAACATTCACTCAGTGCTTACCAGCATGGCCTCTGTATTTCCGTAGAGATTTTCCTGATGCGACGTCAAACAGCATGACAGTTTTGTCCATACCCCCGGAGCAGATCTGACTATTATCGCCGGAGCTCTGGGCATCTAGGACCTCATATCCATGGCCAGCATAGGCCTTCAACAAGAGTTGGCGATGAGGGTTCCACAACTTAATACTTTTGTCACTTCCACATGTTAAGCAGTATGATCCATCAACTACAAAACAAAAAAATAATAAGCAGTCTGAGAGACAGCCATATCCCCATCTGCAGTATTTTTTCCTTATGTATGGCCTTGACTTTGAAGACATGGGTGTTGGGTTCTGCACATCGTCTTGAAGAGATGAATAAATGTGCCAAGTTATTTTGAAATCTTCTATGCATGCAAGAGTTGTTGAGCATGCAAGAAATCGGCCTTACTATAGGCACAAGAAGTGAATGACCTTCAGAGTGACATTGATCTTGAATATACTGACATGACATTGTGTGATGGGCTTTGCACATCGTCTTGATGGGATAAGTAAATGTGCAAAGTTATTCTGAAATACCTCCATGCACGCATGAGTTATTGAGAAGACACCTTACTATAGGCATATAAGAAGTGAATGACTCTCAGAGTGACCTTGACCGTGAAGGTACCAACATGGGTTCCCTCCATGCATCATAATGCATGCAAGTTATGGAGTGGAAAGAATGTGGCAGACAGACGGATACTGTTACTAAATCCACTTTCGGATGCCACAGACGGGAGATAAAAAAACAAAAACAAATGTGTTTGTAAATCTATCAATTGAATATATAGTAGGACTCGGTTTACTACTAAATCAGGGGCGTCCGTAGTGATTAGTCTCTGCACAGACGTAATAACAATAGATTGGGCACTACGAAAATTATCTAAATTTCACGTGGCACAGTGCGAAAATTTCACAAAATATTTCCCAACTTTAAACAAACATATCATGAAGAGTTTTATAGATACAAGTTCCCTTCATGCCAAATCCCATCACAAATTTAATTTTTTTTTTCCAATGGTTGTATTTTGCTTTCTCTTACATTTAGAGCAAAAAAGGAGTTTGTCGGCAACTTTGACTATGTCGACCTCTCAGACGCCTAGAAATCTTTATCATCCAGCTGACTTGCAATCCAAGGGATTGTATCTCGGTTAACGAAAGGCCAGCAAGTGGACGTGATCCTGCTCGACTTTGCGAAAGCATTTGACAAAGTTCCCCACACCAGACTGCTCTACAAACTAGGCTACTATGGAGTGAGAGGAAACACCAGCAAATGGATCCAGTCATTTCTTGGAAATCATAAACAGACAGTTGTATTAGAAGGAATACACTCAACCGAGACTGATGTACTCTCCGGAGTCCCTCAAGGCACAGTACTAGGTCCCCTCCTATTCTTAGCCTTCATCAATGACTTACCAGACTTGTGCAAATCTTCAGATGCCCATTTATTTGCGGATGACAGCTTACTCTACCATGCCATAAATACCCCCCATGACAGTCACCTACTGCAGCAAGACCTCACTGCCCTGGTTAGAGTCAGAGTGCCAGACCTGCTCTACATAGACTATAGTCAGCAGTCTCCGTGTAGATAGTTTTAAAAACGTTCTCTTTTACTGGTTTTAAATGTCAATAATCAATTGGGGCACCTGCTGAGCTCGTCCGCCATGCATGACTCCGCAGAACCGATTACGTTCTTTGAAAAAACTGGTTATTACCATGGAAGAAAAAGAACATTGGTGATTCTACCCATGTACCCGTCTGTGCTTGAACATTGCTCGGAGGGGCACCTGGTATCTTCCTCCACCAGTGGAAGTTGGAAAGCAGCAATATGAACTTAGCTTTTGGTGTGACTATAAAATCCAATTCAAATCAAAATTCACTATTGATGGTACTTACTACTAAATCATGTCCGAATACTGATATATCCGGTTACTACTCAACTTCGAGTGCAATAATAAATATACTTACCATTAAATCTTACTGCCCTGACAGCACCTTGTTTACAGTGTTGTACGTATATCTGTTTCGAAGGAATGTCGTCATTCATTTTGCCAGCTCATGTACAATTATTTTACATTCAAAATTCTGTGAATCGTTTACAGTACGATTATTTATTTTTTCACTACTAGAATACGAATATATCACTCTGGTAAGCAATATTTTGGAAGAACGTTGATATAATTCCTCAACCCTACATTTAAAAGTTCTGATCAGTTATTTGTAGACTGTTTAAAAATTGATTTAACATTTTAAAACCAATTTACATGATTTGTTTAAGGAATTCTTTCATTTTTACGAATGTAACGAGCCTTTAGCTTGGAAAAATAAATGGCGGCCTCCACAGATTTCTACCTGCGGTATTATGTTGGACATAAAGGAAAATTTGGCCACGAATTTCTAGAATTTGAATTTCGTCCTGATGGTATATTTCTTCCCGATAACATAATGAAACATTTAATACCATTGTTGGGTTCATCGATTGAGAAAATGAGCAAAGATTGTTATTTTTCAATCGCTTTTATGTTTCATGCTTCTCAAGGGAGATAAATCATTTTGCATAGTTTCTTAAATATTTTTTACACTACAGCCTAAATCATAATGCATACATACTATTGTGAGTTTTTTTTTTAAAAAAAATCGTTTGGCTTTTAGGGTCAGACATGTCAGAAGAATTCAGTATAATAAATAGTGGGGATTATTAACAAATGGTTGTGCAGTTTCGGTGGGTATTTGCGGCCACAGGGGTCCGGCTCATGTGCTTTGTCGCTAAATACCAGTTGAAATCGAACAAAAGTGTCCTACATGAGTTGGGAAGACATCTGAGTCCAGCACCCATATCATAGAATAGAACTTCATACAAGGGTAATCACTTGTCATACAGGTCATTCTCACTAAGTTCAGTCTATGCTGAATATTGTTTTAATTAAAAGAGCAAATCATTTAACACTACATGCCTTCTATACCCAAGTGTTCAAGGTGTCCAACATTGGTATATATTTTAATATCGCTCGATACAGTACTGAGAAATCTTCATCGAAACGTTGAAAATCTGGTCAAATGTTTTAGTCGGAAGACCCCGTGCCTAAACACAGTCACTCTGTAAACAACAACTCTAACGGCAGTTGCGTACGAAACGAGACCACGGATCATTTAGTCATCACTGCAGATAATGAATGCTAATTGTTTTCCTAACCAGTTAATTCGATGGAAGCTACATTTTCTCTTTTGTTTACAACCGTCTAATTTTGTTTCAATCGGCAGCCATATTGGTCTGGTACCCTTCCCCAACTGCGCTCGAAGAAAGAATAGCGAGCACAGTATGGGACGGGTACCAGACCGATATGGCTGCCGATTGAAACAAAATTTGACGGTTGTAAACAGAAGAGAAAATGTAGCTTCCATCGAATTAACTGGTTAGGAAAACAATTAGCATTCATTATCTGCGGTGACGACTAAATGATCCGTGGTCTCGTTTCGTACGCAACTGCCGTTAGAGTTGTTGTTTATAGAGTGACTGTGTTTAGGCACGGGGTCTTCCGACTAAACATTTTGACCAGCTTTTCAACATTTCGATGACGATTTCTCAGTACTGTATTGAGCGATATTAAAATATATACCAATGTTGGACACCTTGAACACTTGGGTATAGAAGGCATGTAGAGTTAAATGATTTGCTCTTTTAATTAAAACAATATTCAGCATAGACTGAACTTAGTGAGAATGACCTGTATGCCAAGTGATTACCCTTGTATAAAGTTCTATTCTATGATATGGGTGCTGGACTCAGATGTCTTCCCAACTCATGTAGGACACTTTTGTTCGATTTCAACTGGTATTTGGCACAAAGCACATGAGCCGGACCCCTGTGTTTGCGGCGTCTGGTCGAGTTTTTGTCATTCACCCTTTTGCCATTCATGATTATCAAATCTCGCTCTCGTTTTTCACGGGATTTCAAGCTCGGTGGGTCTCGACACTGATACTGTTTAGGGAGTGCACAGTGTTCATTTCCTTGCAGACACATTGATTTTGGATATATAATATGGGAAAGCTGTTTATAGTTGTTTTATTAATTCATAACTCTCACATCCGGTCAACTTCCGGTAGGTTGATATATTCAGTACTCACTGTAGGTGAAAATAAAGGGGTTTACTCGGACTTTATCCTCGAACTCTGTATGAAAAATGAAAATATTAGACCACAATTTAAATTAAATCATTAATGTTGTTGTTTTAAAATCAGACAATACCAAAAGAAGATACATAGATGTTAACAAAAAATAAAGCTTCTAATATAATTATCACTACAAACAGGGAGTAAGTATACAGGGAGGAAAAACGGGTTCATAAACGCTCTAGTTTATCGATTTATGTTGTCGCGCTAGAACGCCGCCATTTACTAGTTTATTGATACAATTTACAATGGGTATTTCCGCTATATATTTTATGTTTAAAGTGCTATTGCTAATCGAATGGTACAGGGCGACATTAGGCCTGTTCTTTCGGAAAGAAGGTTTAAACAGCACCGAACACACCAATGGTTACGCCTTTAAAGTTTCATTATCGACAGAATGCGCATTTGGCTCAAGCAGGTGAGCAAACTTAGGCTTTAAACATTGCAATCACTTAAGGCCAAAAAAAACAACCTGTGTTTTCGATGGCCCGGCCAACAAACAACAACTGTGTTTTCGATGGCCCAACCGACCCTATTTTTAAGGAGCTGGCCCTAAAACTTTTTATGAAAAAAACAAAAAACATTTATTTTTATTTTTATTTGTTCTGAACAATGATTTATCACAATATATCGAGGTAAACTGACATCACAGAGAAACTTTCAGCTGTATCATCAACGTGTATGGGGTTTATGAGATAAATACGTGTAGAATCTCACAATATCTTGCTCCAAAAAAAAAAAAGACAAAAAAATCCTACCTACCGACCCTATTTTTTTAGAGCATGCAGTAGAAAACACACCTATTTTTTTTTGGCCTAAGGCCAAAAATAAAATTATGTTTGTTTCCCCTTCCCGACCGACCCACCGAAATTGCCGCGACCCGAATTATTTTTTCGACACTGGCGAAAAAAAATAAATTTTTTTTTAATATTTTTTTTTTTTTTTTTTTTTTTTTTTTTTTTTTGTCTTAAATGTGTCTTATAGGTAGCATGTATTCCAGTTTTGATCTCAAATAAAAGAAATGAAATAAAAAAAATATTTTACCTACCTACCTACCCAACCCTTTTTTGCATGGGTCGGGAAGGGGAAACAAACATAATTTTATTTTTGGCCTAACGTTAAACACAATACTGACATGGCTTGACTTTTTCAAGCGAAACTTCAACATTTATGAATTTCATGTAACAAAGTATACTTTGATTAAAAGGTGTACATTTTAAATGACAGTGTTGTCCTTTCTGTAATAAGTTGTAGCCCCTTTTTGTACAAAACATGTTGAGATATATCTGGAATATTACGTGTAATGAGTTGTATATAATAGTGTAGTATAGGCACTTTTTTGATTATGCGTTTCTTTATCGTTTCAGTATATGTTATCATGCAGGAAGGGATGTCATTTTGTTAATGTTTTACAAACATTTCTTAATTGGTTAATTTCAAATTGGGAACCTGGGATTGTGATACTACTTTTAAAGTACTGTAGTTATCCCGAAAACAATAGCCTAATTTTACATCATATGCACACCGTTTTTAAACCTACTGATGACGAGGTATATACATCATGTGTGCAACCGACATATTTTGAGAATCCAAACACAATATAAACAGCTTTAACCAGCCAGGCCAAACCCCAAAACAGTAGCGTCGAATTAAGAGATCCAAAAGACGGCTATAAAACAGCCCATAAAAGTACACTGAAAGAAACAAAGAGGACACCAGAAAATGTCTAGATAATTTAATAAACAAAATAATAAATTTCAAGTCACCGTCTGCCATTATAGTAATACAGAAAGAAAGAAAACAATTTAGTATAAAAAAAACCATAGAAAATAAAAGTTTTAAAGTAAAAGACATTAGACAATACTTCAATTTACATTCAATTTCTGTATTCCAAGTATAGTATAGTATAGTCCTTATTAACTTTACATACCGTAAATCAAATATCACACCATTCATTAACTACTTGTACAATGTATTATCAATTTGAACCAATTTCTGAGTAAAAGCAGTACTATCGCACCGTGCATTACAAAGTATAACGGAAATAGCAGTCAAAAGAAATTAGGATTTTTGTTCACTAGCCCGAATTATTATATAATCATGTAGACTACTACAATTTTCAAAAGCCGACTATATAGATTTCTAGATTTTTACTAGCCCAAATTAAAATTTGCTAGTTTTTCACCTTTTGGGCTAGTACTAATTTTGACCACTGAAATAGCAGGTGCGTGGTATGGATAATACCAAAAGATGAGATGAATGGTCTAGCTTAGTGTAACAAAACTAAAGGAAATAACCAGTATAAGTAGGATTTATGACATATATACTCCTCAAAATAAGTTAAGGACCGTTATTAAAACTTTTAGTATTATTGTTTGCAAATTAATGAGTTTTAGAAATTATCAAAAATCTCCGACTCCTTTTAATTAATAGAACAATGTATATATCAACATTTTATTCTTTCATCTAATACAGAAGACCTGACAATGTCCAGTTTAATGCAACATTGCTTACACATTCTTTGTAACCATTAGAAAATGGTATGTGTATGTAGTCAATTTCACTGGTAAGCATGTATGGAGACATATTCCAGCAGTCCCTAACTTATTTTGATGAGTATAAAGGAAAAAAAATGTTGTTTTTTTTTAAATTTTCTTTATACTCCTCCATTTATTTATATTGTATATTTATAGAACTAGTATGCATATACCGTTTATACGTAATTAATTTATCAGATGTAATTAGATATTAATGAATATAATCCGTACGTACATTACGGCAAACATCACTTGTGTAACAGTTATTATACAGATGTACATATAATAATATTAACTCAACATTATTAAATAAATATCAGACATTGGGTCAATTACATGGCCAAGTAGTTTTGTTGTTTTTTTAGTAATTCAATTACATGTTAGACAACAGTTTGGCAGATTTCAAGAGGGATTCACACATCTTGAGCAGTAGCCAGCCAGATTTACATGACTTATCAGCAATATGTATACCAATAATGAAATTTTCTGTTACCCTTTCCCTTTAGAAACACTTCGTCAATGTCTGAGAACAATATTTAAGCTACCACAGCTCAATTATAGCATGGACAAGTATACATGATTATAGATGCATAAAACATGTATAAAATATCATTTTCATTTATATAAAATATATCTATCTATAGCATAAATACACCTAAATTTAAATAATATTATTTTAGTTATCATATTTGGTCTATTTTATTCTATTTTACATCCTATATAAATCTCTATTAGTTCATTATACTTAAAGGGAATGTAGCGACACAGCCAAACAAACTCTATTATTGAGAGTTCTGAAACACTTGGAAAAAGGTGAAAGAATTATCAAAATTGGATGATAAACAAAAAAGATATGACCATTTAAAGGTTGTTCTAAAACGAATATGGTAGCCGCCATTTTTAGAACTATGATGTCATAGTTCCATATTACCATATATGGAATATTGATAAATATCAGTTAAAACGAAGAAAATCAATGCAAATGAATGATTTTTTTTTGCCATTAAGTATTACATATTTTTCATACAGTTGCTTCATTTTTTCCCTATAAATCAGTAAATTTCCATATTTATAAATATTCCATATATGGTCATTTAGAACCGTGATGTCATAGCTCTCAAAATGGCCGCTTCCATATCCGTTTCAACAGAAACTTCAAATGATCATATCTTCTTTGTTTATCATCCGATTTTGATAATTCTTTCACCCTTATTCAAGTATTTCAAAACTCTCAATAATAAAGATGGTTCGGCTGTGTCGCTACATACCCTTTAAGCTAAACTATTCATTACTACTTTTTGTATTCCCCTTATCACGCACCTATATTTCTGCTATGTTTTGGAAAGTATGGTATGGCTTTTACCCCCAACCGTTTGTATACTTAAAATGACTATTTAATCCTTACATAGTGATACTTAGCCGAGATATATTGACTTAAAATAAAGAGGGTAGTTCCTCTCTCTGGAATATTGTTGTTTAATAAAAATAAATGCAAATGGACTCGAAGCTTAAATCTGAGTCTGTGGCCAGTATTTTTTAAAATTATACAAATTGGTGTACAGTGAGGTACAGTGATTAACTAGTTATTTTTTCATTTCAGGGAAATTGAGATATGCTAATAATTCCAACTACAAGAATGACACCATGATTAGGAAAGAGGTTTGTTTAACATTTATCAAATTGATGCAATTGTCAAATTACTAGAATTATAGTCATCCAAATATTTAGTTGTCTTAATTGCCAAATAAGCTTTAGAAATGCTTAGTATTATCAAAGGGCTGCAGGTCTATAGCCAGCCCTGAAATTTAACCGAGGCAAATCCTTTTTTGTATAAAAGTCCGATGATCACCCTCCACCCCACCCTCATTCAGATTTCTCAGATTTTTTTCATGCGATTTCCTGCATTTAGTGCATATCCGTGACAAGATTTCAGTTTTAAGAAGTGACATTTTTGTCAATGCTTGATGAAGATTATTTTTTGGATATTTGTAAAGAATGATTATTCGCAAAATTCTACCGACACAACCGCCTCGCTATTTTCAAGTAAATTTAACTTTATATTCTATAAATGTAAGCATTTATTTGAAACTGAAACAAACATAATGCTTTTAACCTCATGCTACCGTATTTGAATTAATTTGTGGCTTTAATGAGATGTTTTGTTTATTTTAGGCATTTGTTCACAAGTCGGTAATGGAAGAATTAAAAAGAATTATAGATGACTCTGAAGTAATGCATGAAGATGATGCCCTGTGGCCGCCCCCAGACAGGGTGGGACGTCAGGTAATGTCACCAGTGTGCATTCATGGATTTGTTTGTTGTTAAAAGTGACTGAAGTTTTTTGAAGAAGAAAATTACTTCTCTTTGCAGTAATAAGAGTTCATTCTTTTTACTCTTGAACAAATAACTTATTTAGGTTACTTTCTTGAAAAAATATTTTATCTTTAGTAAAACGAATTGCTACAGTAATTAGGTCCAAGCACTAAATCCTTTCAACATAAAAAATTACCATATAATTGAAAAATGTAGGCACCATTCGGTATTATTGCCAAAAAGTTAACTAATGTCCATTTTTGTGTCACGATACATAGGGATCACTTTGTCGTCCGTCAGTTTCTGTCACGAAAACTTAACGTTGGCTATAACTTTCTCATTTCTTCATCAAACTTTCAATATATACTCATCATGACAACATCGACATGACCATACTAAAATATGAAGGTCAGGGTCACACTGAAGGTCATAATATGGGTTAAATACTCTTGTTTTTTCTTCATGAAAACTTAAGTTCGCTATAACTTTCTCATTTCTTGATATTTCTTCATCAAACTTTCAACATATACTCATCATGACAACATCGACATGGCCATAATAAAATATAAAGGTCAAGATCACACTGAAGGGTTTATAAATACTCTTCTTTTTTTTCTTCACGATAACTTTACATTGGTTATAACTTCCTCATTTCTTTGTATTTATTCATCAAACTTTCAATATATACTCATCATGACAACATCGACATGACCATACTAAAAATATAAAGGTCATGGTCACACTGAAGGTTATTATATAGGTTAAATACTCGTTTTTTCTTCACGACAACTTAACGTTGGTTGTAACTTTCTCATTTCTTGATATTTCTTCATCAAACTTTCAATATATACTCATCATGACAACATCGACATGGCCATAATAAAAATATAAAGGTCAAGGTCACACTGAAGGTCATTATATGGGTTAAATACTCGTTTTTCCTTCAAGAAACTCATTTCTTGATAATTCTTCATCAAACTTTCAATATATACTTGCCGTGACAACATCAACAATAAAAAGGTCAAGGTCTCACTGAAAGGTCATTATAAGGGTTAAATACTCATTGTTCTTTTCATGAAAACTTACCCAGCTATTACCTTCACCGCGTGCACGTCGCTGCCTGGGGACTGCTGACGTTCAGGATGCCGAAAACTTGAGAACTTGTCACTCTCAGGGATTGGGCAGACTGAGCGTCAGTTATCCCAGAGTGAGGGTGTCCCCTGCGCCCCCATCAAGGCACTCATCATCAGATGGAAGTATATGAACTTGGAAGTTGGAAAGACAGAAGTCCGCGGGCCGGAGCTGAGATCAACCCACACAGTAGCAGTAACAGTAGAAGTAGAAATCTGGTCAACATAGTTAATAATAGTTAGGAATCGACGCCCATGCCTACATTCGACCGTAGTCTGACAACTTAAGAGGGATTTATGAAAAATACAGCCATCTGATAATGTTTGCAGCGCAGGGGCCATAAAGTGATGGGTGTGGCCCCAAAACAAGGACCCCGACCATATACCAGTAGCGGATGCAGGACAGCACCACCTAGCGGATGTAGGAGCCACCACCACCAGCCACGCCAGACAACACTTCACCGCCACAGCGAAACTACATAGAGCAGCAGCGACACAACACTACACACCTACAAGAGAAACGACTACACTACACAGCAGCACCAGATCAACCTACATACACATCTAGAGAAGTCCAGACTCTATTGTGCCCATCGCGTCAGGGTTACTTTGACGTGTTAGTTGGCGGACAGACTTTAAACCTTCGAACTACACACACACACACACACCATGAAAACTTACTCAGGCCAGTTTGTCAGTTTCATTTGTCTGGGTCCAAATAACCTTGTTATACTGACAAAGTGCCGACAGGCGACACACGTGGTCTGCGGAACACCCATCTAGTGTAATGAAACAGCTACCATATTTTAAGGAATTGTGTACAGTAGTAGATGTCTCCTATTGGGAGCCCTATGCGGTAATTTGATAGATAAATGCTGATAGTGTTTCCATCTTTTCCTTTGCATTTATTGAGATATATCTATTTTTAAGGAGCTGGAAATTGTGATTGGAGATGAGCACATTTCATTTACCACATCCAAGATTGGATCCTTGGTGGATGTTAACCAGAGCAAGTAAGTCAATAGAATCATTAATGTGACCAATAGAAGCATTAATGTGACTGTCTTGTCATAATTTAAATGGGACTGGAGATGATTTTAAAGACTTCTGGTTGTTGATCTGCATGCAAATAAACCCATCATAACTGGCTGTGCTTCATATAAATAGTGCAGATGAACTTCATTAGGCCTCATTTTCTGTCCAGTTATATTATTTATATAATTTGTAAGACTTGACAACATTGTAAAACTTGACATCTTTGTAAAACTTGACATCTTTGTAATATCTTTGTAAAACTTGACAACTTTGTAAAAACTTGCAGTCGACAAGTTGTTCTTGTGTAATTCATAAATTTTAATTCATATTATGGGGTATTACGGCTATGAAAAGTACTTGCTTGTTAACAATGTACATTAAACATTTAATTATACTCACAACATATAGCAAAAATGAAGTGTCAAAAGTAATATTTATTTAATTTAATATTAGATTATCAAGGGGGATAATTCTTGTTCATCTGCCGAAGTCCGCTGATCCTTATATGTTTTTTGTGTTTGTCTATGGTTTAACAGGCTGTGAATCATGTAGTTGATGGTAAGCAACTTCAATTCCTAGTGACCTCGTCTAAAACACTTGAATGGTATAAACACATATTTTGTAATGTTCGGTTACCGTTTTACTTGTTGAAATGACGTTTTCATAGATCAGTCTACTGAAGTGTAGCATGTAGTCATTATTATATGTATATTAACGACAAAGCGTTCATTTGCCTCATTGGCGCAGTTGATCGAGGCGTCGTGTTAGTGCCGGGGAAGTGAGGGATCAAGCCTGCTGATTTACTTTTCCTTTTTTCCTTCTTTTTTAAATTTTCCTGCCTAAAATCTTGCTTGTTAGAGACTTGATTTAAAAAAAAAATTGTTTATATTGCTCTGTTATAAAAGTCTCAGATGTGAGTTTAAAATAAATCACTCTGTGGCATGTCTATGGATATAACTCCCTAATTTTCAATATTATTGTAATGTTCTGATGTTTTTGCTTGTACCATTTCAGAGACCCCGAGGGCCTGCGTACATTCTACTACCTTGTACAAGATCTCAAGTGTCTTGTCTTCTCACTAATCGGACTTCACTTCAAGATTAAACCCATCTAGCACACCAGTCAGCTCTCATTTCGACAGATCATCATTATTTCATGTCATTTCATTGAGCCATCTGTTATAATACTAGAAAGAAGTGATTATTTTTTTTTATCAAGACTTCGCACCAGAGTGAGACCAAGTTCTTCCCTCGTACCAGATTCATTTTGGTGGCCAGGACCTTGTGTTCAAGAAATGAATACAGTAAAATAATTAAAGTTTAGGTACAGGATTTGAAGCCAATCTGTGTAGTCACGGAGCTGGTCAAAGTTAGCAGTGATAACATCCTATCCTGTATAAATTAATTATTGTAATACATTCTCAGACTCAGAAATAAGTCGGTGCCGATGTGAATATTTGTGTACATTGTAATTGTCACTTTTAAACCAGTATTAAAGTCTGGACTAAAAATGTAAATGTTATACATACATTGCTTTATAGTTGTTTATTTATACTTACTGTTCTTTCCCCCCATTGTTTTTCTGGAAAATACTTAATCGGGAGGGTTTGTTCCAATGCATGCCATGTAACTATTTATGTATACCTTACAACCATTTATGTATTTTATGAAACATTCCAGGCATGTGTTACTGTATCATGTCACATTGTCGAGTTCATTTTACAGGCATGCATATCATGTAACGTGCCAAGTCCAGTTTACAGACATGCGTATCATGTCACATGCCAAGTCCAGTTTACAGACATGCATATCATGGCACATGCCAAGTCCAGTTAACAGACATGCATATCATGGCACATGCCAAGTCCAGTTTACAGACATGCATATCATGGCACATGCCAAGTCCAGTTTACAGGCATGTGTATCATGCCACGTGGGCATGTGTATCATGCCACGTGCCAAGTTCATTTTACAGAAATGTGTATCATGTCGAGTGCTAAGTAGTTTACAGGCAAATTTACCATGTCGAGGGCTAAATTCAGTTTACAGGCATGTATATGATGTCAAGTGCCAAGTTCAGTTTACAGGCATGTGTATCATGTCATGTGCCAAGTTCAGTTTACAGAAATGTGTATCGTGTCAAGTGCCAAGTTCAGTTTACAGGCAAATTTACCATGTCAAGGGCTAAATTCAGTTTACAGGCATGTATATGATGTCAAGTGCCAAGTTCAGTTTACAGGCATGTGTATCATGTCAAGTGCCAAGTTCAGTTTACAGGCATGTGTATGCTGTCACGTGCCAAATACATTTTACAGAAATGTGTATCATGTCAAGTGCTAAGTTCAGTTTACAGGCATGTGTATGATGTCACGTGCCAAGTTCATTTTACAGAAATGTGTATCATGTCAAGTGCCAAGTTCAGTTTACAGGCATGTGTATGATGTCAAGTGCCAAGTTCAGTTTACAGGCAGGTGTAATGTACCAAGTGTATCATTTCACATGCCAATTCCAGTTTACATGCATGTGTTTACAGGCATGCCAGTGATACAAATGCCTATAAACTGAACTTGGCATGTGACATGATGATACAAATGCCAGTAAACTGAACATGGCGCGTGGCATGATAAGCATGCCTATAAACTGAACTTGGCCAGTGGCATGATACAAATGCCTATATAAACTGCTTAGCATTTGACATGATACAAACACGTATGCCTGTAAACTGGAATTGACATGAGACATGATTCATGTCACATGTCAATTCCAGTTTACAGGCATGTATCATGTCATATGTCAATTCAAGCATAGCATGCCAGAAACTTGGGGATCACTTTATCCGTCATCTGTCTGACTTTCATTTTGGCAGAGTTAAGTCCCTTTTAACCTGCAACCTAACTTGGCAAAATATTGACCTATGGTCCTGAAACATTATATAGTTCTTCCTTATCAATTATCCAATGCAGATTTATGCTCCTTTTCATAAACTTGTACTTGCTGAAATAAGCAAAGGGCACACAAAGTGTTCTGTAGGACACCCTTCTAGTTGCGTACGTAGAGTTATATAATGAAAACTTGTGGCAACTACTCCTCTGAAACTACTTTTAGTGTTGTTTTTTTAAACCAATCATATGGGTCAGAATTTAAAATACTGGCTAGATTGTACTTGCTGAAATAAGCAAACGGCACAAGACACAAGTGTTCTAGGACATCCTTTTATATAATGAAAACGTGTGGCAACTACTCCTCTGAAACTACTTTTAGTGTTGTTTTTTTAAACCAATCATATGGGTCAGAATTTAAAATACTGGCTACATTTTTTCATGAAGAATTCACTAACAGAGCTCTTCCCAGTTCATAACGTGACCTTTATGAGACTAATCGATACACCTGTGTGAAACACTAAGCCAGATAGAGGCTATAAAGAGAAATCTTCACCATTAAGAACGGTTGCTACGCTCCCTCCCTTTCGGTTTCTTAATGGCGAACATTTCTCTTCATAGCCTCTATCCTATACGAAAGATTTTCATGACACTTTACAACAATGTTACTCTTATTCAAAAATGATTTTCATTTGAGAAATACTAAAAATAAAATGTATTTACTCCGACAACTGTCACGGCTGCTTGGGTTTCAAACATGCCAACTCCAAACAACTTGTATTGTATAGTGATTAACAAACTCTACCCAATCAAACATGACAACCAAATAAAAAGTTATGATACTGTTTCAAGATCAAAATAAATACTGAAAATGGGATCCATTGGAACCCATCAAACACAAACAAGAGAATTTTTTTTAGCAGACTTGCTTGTATCGAGTCTTCATAAAGTTGAGATTGTGCTCACCGCTACAAGTAGACACGCATGAATGACCGTGAAGTTGGCAGTGGCAGTACCAAATTTGTTACTGCTGGAATATCACAGCATTAGTTTTACTGTAGTTTTCAAACCAATCGAATGGCTCAGAATTGCATATACTGTTTACATTTATTCATGAAGAATTTACTCTAGCGTTCTTCCCAGGTTAGAGCATGACCTATATAGAGACTATCGATACACCTATGATAAACACTAAGCCGGATACAGTCTATGAAGATAAATCTTCACCATTAAGAGATCAGTCGGTCACTACGCTCACTCCCTTTCGGTTTCTTAATGGTGAAGATTTATCTTCATAGACTCTATCCTATACGTAGTAGTACCTTCTACTCAGCACTGCAGAAAAAAATAACATCCGGTTAGAAACTACTGTTTGTTTTTAGCTCAACATGTCAAATGGTAGGTGAGCTTCTCTACTGGCTAAAGGCCGGTGAGCTGATGGCATGACGGGTTGTCCGTCGTCGTCCGTCTTGATCAACTTTTGCCTTGTGAACACAGCGCCTTCCTTTTTAATTTGATCTTTACCCTGCTTCCCTACTTTGTCAGGTCTTTATATCAACGAGAGCTGGGATAAGTTTGAAAACCAGCTAGATGGGAATTAAGACCACGCACCTGCAACTTACACTCGTAACCTGACGAAATACCACGTTTAAACAAGCTTCTTGTGCCAGGTTGCACCGCGCACCTGCAAGTAAGATTTTACCGACGGCGAACCTCTAATTTTGATAGACCACTTTTCGAACCTTGTTTTCAGCACATTTCCCCCACATTCATGACCACAGCAGTAGAACAGAAATACATACAGTTGATCTCAAACGGTGAGATTAGTAGCGCGTCCAACGTGCTTCTAAAAACAGATCACACTATGTACGTAAACACCATACAAACAAACAAGACACTACGTACCTTCATCTTTGATCTTTTCGATGTCGACACTCGTCATCTGGCACAAGACCGTATGCATTCTTGGCCTCTTTCACGACTTCTGTACTTCAGCAGTAGAGCAAAACCAACCATAAACGATCGCAAACAGGAAGAGACTACTACCGCGTACATGCTTCTGCCGCCAGATGCCACAGCGCACCTGCAAGTTAGAAATTGTCAAAGGCTAACCTCTAAAATTGACCATTAACAACTTTTGGAAAAATGGTCCTATGAAACCAAAGCATACAAACGCAATATATGTCTGCACTGTACCATGCATTGTACCATGCACTGTACCATGCACTGAACCATGCACTGTACCACAAACTAAATCAAATGAGCAAAGACCAGGACAATACACACCACAAAGAGAGTTGAAGACGGAAAATACATACAGGAAAATACACAACACAAAGAATGGTGAAGACGGGGAAATACACAACACAAGTAGTGGTTAAAATAGGACAATACACACCACAAAGAGTGGTGAAGATGGGAAATACAAAACAAGTAGTGGTTAAGACAGGACAATACACAACATAAGTAGTGGTTAAGATGGGACTATATACACAAGTAGTGGTTAAGTCAGGACAATACACAACACAAGTAGTGGTTAAGACAGGACAATACACAACACAAGTAGTGGTGAAGACAAGACACTACACAACATAAGTAGTGGTTAAGATGGGACTATATACACAAGTAGTGGTTAAGTCAGGACAATACACAACACAAGTAGTGGTGAAGACAAGACACTACACAACATAAGTAGTGGTTAAGACAGGACAATACACAACACAAGTAGTGGTGAAGACAAGACACTACACAACATAAGTAGTGGTTAAGATGGGACGATACACAACACAAGTAGTGGTTAAGATGGGACAATACACAACACAAGTAGTGGTTAAGATGGGACGATACACAACATAAGTAGTGGTGAAGACAGGACAATACACAACACAAGTAGTAGTGAAGACGACAATACACAACATAAGTAGTGGTGAAGACAGGACAATACACAACATAAAGAGTGGTGAATGTGGGAAATACACAGCACAAGTAGTGGTGAAGACAGGACAATACACAACACAAGTAGTGAAGACAAGACACTACACAACACAAGTAGTGGTTAAGACAGGACAATACACAACACAAGTAGTGGTGAAGACAAGACACTACACAACATAAGTAGTGGTTAAGATGGGACGATACACAACATAAGTAGTGGTGAAGACAGGACAATACACAACACAAGTAGTAGTGAAGACGACAATACACAACATAAGTAGTGGTGAAGACAGGACAATACACAACATAAAGAGTGGTGAATGTGGGAAATACACAGCACAAGTAGTGGTGAAGACAGGACAATACACAACACAAGTAGTTAATATGGGACAATACACAGTATAAGTAGTGATGAAGACAGGACAATAAACACAAGAAGTGGTGAAGACAGGACAATAAACAACACAAGTTGTGGTGAATATAGGACACTACACAACACAAGTAGTGGTAAAGACAGGACAATACATAACATAAGTAGTGGTGAAGACAGGACAATACACTACACAAGTACTGGTGAATACAGGATAATACACCACAAGTAGTGGTGAAAACAGGACAATACACAACATAAGTAGTGGTTAAGACATGGCAATACACAACACAAGTAGTGGTGAAAACAAGACAATACACTACACAGGTAGTGGTGAAAACAGGACAATACACAACATAAGTAGTGGTTAAGACATTGCAATACACAACACAAGTAGTGGTGAAAACAAGACAATACACAACACAAGTAGTGGTGAAGACATGGCAATACACACCACAAGTAGTGGTGAAAACAGGACAATACACAACACAAGTAGTGGTGAAGACATGGCAATACACAACACAAGTAGTGGTGAAAACAGGACAATACACAACATAAGTAGTGATGAAGACATGGCAATACACAACACAAGTAGTGGTGAAGACAGGACAATACACAACACAAATAGTGAAGACAGGACAATACATAAGTAGTGGTGAAGACGGGACAATACACAACTTAAGTAGTGGTCAAGACAGGACAATACACAACATAATTAGTTAAGATGGGACAATACACAACATAAGTAGTGGTGAAGACAGGACAATATACAACACAAGTAGTGGTGAAGACAGGACAATACACAACACAAATAGTGAAGACAGGACAATACATAAGTAGTGGTGAAGACGGGACAATACACAACTTAAGTAGTGGTCAAGACAGGACAATACACAACATAAGTAGTGGTGAAGACAGGAAACTACACAACATAAGTAGTGGTGAAGACATGGCAATACACAACACAAGTAGTGGTGAAGACAGGACAATATACAACACAAGTAGTGATGAAGACATGGCAATACACAACACAAGTAGTGGTGAAAACAGGACAATATACAACATAAGTAGTGATGAAGACATGGCAATACACAACACAAGTAGTGGTGAAAACAGGACAATATACAACATAAGTAGTGGTGAAGACATGGCAATACACAACACAAGTAGTGGTGAAAACAGAACAATACACAACACAAGCAGTGGTGAAGACATGACAATAGACAACACAAGTAGTGGTGAAACAGGACAATACACAACACAAGTAGTGGTGAACATGGCAATACACAACATAAGTAGTGGTTAAGACGGGACAATACACAACACAAGTAGTGGTGAAGACGGGACGATACACAACACAAGTAGTGGTGAAGACGGGACAATACCCAACATAAGTAGTGGTTAAGACGGGACAATACACAACATAAGTAGTGGTGAAGACAGGACAATATACAACACAAGTAGTGGTGAAGACAGGACAATACACAACACAAATAGATAAATTAAGGAAACCCAATTGTTTAACAAACGCATGTTTTCCCTAGAGGTTGTAGCCTTGTTGAGACAGGACAATACATAAGTATTGGTGAAGACGGGACAATACACAACATAAGTAGTGGTTAAGACGGGACAATACATACCATATGTAGTTGTGAAGACAGGACAATACACAACACAAGTAGTGGTGAAGACAGAACAATATACAACATAAGTAGTGGTGAAGACAGGACCCTACACAACATAAGTAGTGGTTAAGACGGGACGATACACAACACAAGTAGTGGTGAAGACGGGACAATACCCAACATAAGTAGTGGTTAAGACGGGACAATACACAACATAAGTAGTTGTGAAGACAGGACAATATACAACACAAGTAGTGGTTAAGACATGGCAATACACAACATAAGTAGTGGCGAAAACAGTACAATACATGACATAAGTAGTGGTGAAGACGGGACAATACACAACACAAGTAGTGGTTAAGACATGGCAATACACAACATAAGTAGTGGCGAACACAGGACAATATACAACATAAGTAGTGGTGAAGACGGGACAATACACAACACAAGTAGTGGCTAAGGCATGACAATACACAACATTAGTAGTGGCGAACACAGGACAATACACGACCTATGTAGTGGTTAAGATGGGACAATACACAACACAAGTAGTGGTTAAGACATGGCAATACACAACATAAGTAGTAGCGAAAACAGTACAATACACGACCTAAGTAGTGGTGAAGACAGGACAATACACAACACAAGTGGTGGTTAAGAAATGGCTATACACAACATAAGTAGTGGCGAAAACAGTACAATACACGACCTAAGTAGTGGTGTAGACGGGACAATACACAACACAAGTAGTGGTTAAGAAATGGCAATACACAACATAAGTAGTGGCGAAAACAGTACAATACACGACCTAAGTAGTGGTTAAGACGGGACAATACACAACACAAGTAGTTGTTAAGACATGGCAATACACAACATAAGTAGTGGCGAAAACAGTACAATACACGACCTAAGTAGTGGTGAAGACGGGACAATAAACAACACAAGTAGTGGTTAAGACAAGGCAATACACAACACAAGTAGTGGCGAAAACAGTACAATACACGACCTAAGTAGTGGTGAAGACAGGACAATACACAACACAAGTAGTGGTTAAGACATGGCAATACACAACATAAGTAGTGGCGAAAACAGTACAATACACGGCCTAAGTAGTGGTGAAGACGGGACAATACACAACACAAGTAGTGGTGAATACCGGACAATACACAACACAAGTAGTGGTTAAGACATGGCAATACACAACATAAGTAGTGGCGAAAACAGTACAATACACGACCTAAGTAGTGGTGAAGACGGGACAATACACAATATAAGTAGTGGCGAAAACAGTACAATACACGACCTAAGTAGTGGTGAAGACGGGACAATACACAACATAAGTAGTGGTGAAGACGGGACAATACACAACATAAGTAGTGGCGAAAACAGTACAATACACGACCTAAGTAGTGGTGAAGACGGGACAATACACAATATAAGTAGTGGCGAAAACAGTACAATACACGACCTAAGTAGTGGTGAAGACGGGACAATACACAACATAAGTAGTGTTGAAGACGGGACAATACACAACACAAGTAGTGGTTAAGACATGGCAATACACAACATAAGTAGTGGCGAAAATAGTACAATACACGACCTAAGTAGTGGTGAAGACGGGACAATACACAACACAAGTAGTGGTTAAGATATGGCAAAACACAACATAAGTAGTGGCGAAAACAGGACAAGACACTACCTAAGTAGTGGTGAAGATAGGGTTACCGACTTGGAACAGTCACGGCCTACTGGTTAGCTTTTATGTGTAAACAACCGCGCTACACATATCTCGCTATTACCGTCTTCAGCGCCTAATTTCAAGCCAAATTTAAATATATTTCCGCCAACTGTATTACTACAGGAATAAATACAACTGTATAAACGATCTCAAACAAGCAAACACTAGTACTACAGCCAACAGGCTTCTGCCGCCAGGTGCCACAGTATACCTGTACGTTATACATTGCCGACGGTTAACCTCTAAAATTGTCTATCTAACTTCAAATGGTCAGTCTTCTTTGATTTTGATAGTTCTTTCACCATTTTCAAGTTGTTCATAACTCTCAATAATAAAGTTGTTTTAATATATGCAAACTGGTATTATAAGTTTTCAGTTGATCTCTTTTTTCTTCTTTTTTTTTAGTTTGTTCATGTTTACTTTGTTATACTTACTCATTCTATGTATTATATATTATTGGCCTGCATTCACCACCCGTTGACATGTGTTTATTGATTTTACTACACAATGTTGATTTTAATTAAAAAAAACCAACTACACTGACATTTAAAAATGGAATTTTAATTCAATTTAATCGTTCGTTATTCTCACATAGGTTTTATTTATGTTTTGAACAAATGTGATTTTTTTTTTGTTTAAGAAAGAAGAAAAATCAGCACAACGACGCGAGTTTTGCACATGGGTTTGGTACGTTTTTGGTCATATGTGTGGATTGAACCGTATTATTATAAATATTTAAACTATACTAAACCAAACAGCTAACGCACCAGTAGACAATACCTCAATAATAACAATGAATAAATCGAAACAAATTTCATTCTGAACGAGACACATATCTTGTCAATAACGACTGTAAATCTAAAAATATGATTCAAATCACCTGTCTCCAACGATACCAGTCGGCATATAATAAGTTCATACATTAAAGGTATTGTCTACTGGTGCGTCAGCTGTTATGTTCAGTATATATTTAACATGTGATTTGGCATCCAGTCAATACTGAAATACGCCAACGGGTCAAACATGGATTTATTTCGTCACCATGGTCGCTGATTTCTGTAATTGATTATTTGACAGGATTCGCTAGCATTTCGAGAAATACATGTATATTACATTTATCATATATTTACTATTTTTTTTATTTAAAACAAAGAACTTCATGCGTTCTTTCCTTTTAAATTAGAGGGCCTCCGTGGCCGATGGGGTTAGCGACATTGCGTTGTAAACATTCTCGCCTCTCATCGCTGCGGGTTCGAATCCCACTGGGAGCTCGACTTGTAAGTGAGGAAGTGTCGATTCACGCGGATGGCGGGAGGTGTACAGTATTGGTTTTACCCAGGAAAAGTGGGTGGTAAAAAAAAATGGACCGTCATTTATTATATAACCTTGCATGTATTGAAAAGGACGTAAAACACCAAACAAACAAACAAACAAATCCTTATTAAATTAAATGTTAAAGTGACACACGACAATCTTGCTTGTTGTAAAACACTCACGCCTTCCCTTAGTTTTTCTACACAACTTATTTTTGCTTATGACTAACTCTTGATTATAATGCACCAATAATATATGTACTCCTATGGTAGAATAACGAAGAAAAATGTAAACTCAAAATTGTATTTAATTATATTCAACCGGATTTAAAGTCAAAATGATACTGGATTAATAAATGGAGTAGCTAAGTTTAATGGTTGATTAAAACTTCAAGATTGCCTTTAAATACAGCAACTGAATTAAAACAAAATCGAAATGTGCTATTAGTTATTCTGTTATAACGTATTGATTAAATGTATGGCTACTGTAAAATGTATGGCTACTGTAAAATGTATGGCTACTATACTTTTAGATTGCCGTCAATATATGTTATTAAGTATTCAACAAGTATTAATATTAACCATGCAAGCAATATGTATATAAAAACTAGGGACGCCGTGAGTTTTACTAACTTAAGCCTTTAATCTGTATGCAATATATAAAGATGTAATTTTTTTTATTTTTTTTATTTATGTTTAAAAGTAATGGTCTCTTTATACTTTTGTATAATACACATAAGTACATTCATACTGAAGACATACTGTTATGTTTACACTCTCATAACAGCTCCAGGTATGTTTTATATTTGCTTGTTTGTGTTTATTTTGCATTCATTCAGCAACAGCAGAATAACTTCAGGTATTAAACCTTTTCAAAAACCGGTTTGTGTTAAGATCTATTAATAAGCACATAGTAGGCGATTAAAGTCAATACACACTTTGTCGTGGATTTTCGAAGCGTGACGACACGATTCATTCACGCACTGTAGTTATTGAGAATTTGCAGGTTTAAACTATTTCGTTCAATAGAAGAACACAAAGAAGTGTTGTGTGAAACACAAAACATGGCGGAAAATATTCCTGATGGGGCTGTGGCCCCAGGAGATGGGGCTGTGGCCCCAGGAGACGAAGAAAGCCCTCCAACAATTGAATGGAGCGAAGGGGTAAAGTCACTGTCGGAGTTTGGAAACGCGGAGTTACCACAGGTAGTGCAATTTGAGGAACAAAATGATGGGGCCGGGGTATCGGGAGGTTCCCTACCCACTGGACTTAAACTGTATACCTGTCAGCCAGTGTTGTTTCATACTCGCACGTGCAAGCGACACGTGAAGGCCAGAACGATATACCACGACAAGGAAGGGCCATATTATGAGGTGGGACAGACACTCGTCCTACCTGAAGATTTCGAGGGTGAGTCACTTCCTTTCATTTAAATAAGAACTTCTTTTACAGATATATGGAGAAAAGAGAGAGAGAGAGAGAGAGAGAGAGAGAGAGAGAGAGAGAGAGAGAGCAAACAAGACAACATGGCTGATTATGTTTTATTATCGAATAATATAATATCCATGACTGGTTAGGCCACATAACAAAAATTGAGGTATGAAATAACATGCTTTAAAAATAGGGTAGGCACATAGGCAAATTGTATTTGGGGAGGTGGTGGTGGAGCGGGGGACAGGGGAAGACATGAGTGTTTGTCCTTATCCATGCGTAAACGTGTACGTACGTCACACATTATCCGAACTTCGTACGTACGTCACATTTCGCCAATACGCCACACTTTCTTGTCCGACAATTGAATGTTATTTAACGGCTCATCAACACAGTATAGGTTATTTAGAGCCGCCCCAGAGAGAGGGGAATGACCTACTCTTATTATCGATTAGATTCCTATAGTTCTCTTACGTGCTCGGAGGATAGACCGATACACGGGGCCGCCCGGTTTACGTCCCCATCCGACGGACGAGGCTAAGGGAAAGTGTCTTGCCCAAGAACACACCGACGGAACTCAGTGGCACAACGGAGGATTGAACCCGGGGCCTCCGGTTACAAATCCGCCGCACTACCTACTGCGCCACGCCAGCCCTCCTGAACTTCTTAACATATTTGTCTGATACTTGGTAGGAAGTATCAATATGAAGTCTAGTTATGATCTTGTCCGTCCGTACGTACGTCACATATAAGAGGTAAACCACCCAATTTTCCCTGGGTTGAACCAGTACCGTATACCTCCAGCAATCGGTAAGAATTGACACATTCTCACATGACAAGTCGAGATTCTAATGGGATTCGAACCCGAAACGGTGCGAGGCGAGATAGTTTTAGACGCAGCGTCTTTACTATCCTGGCCATGGAGGATATAGCAGTTGTAAAGAGACTATATATCATACTGCTACTATAAAGAAAGAAAAAAAGTTTTGTTTTAAATATTTTAATTAAACCACATTTACATCAAGAACACGTATAAGTGGTCAACATTAAAACTGACACTTTAATTACAATTTTAAATGCTGAAACACGTGGTGGTTGGCAGGAAAATAGGTCTGAGGAAATTATTTATATTTTTACAAAAAATACAAATATCTTTATTCTCTCAGATCATGCATCCATGACGGATCGGGTTGGACACTAGAACGTTACATTTTTTTGTTTGAAAAACACACCACTCCAAACTAGTATATATAATGGATTTGTATACATCTGTTGAGGTTTCTACATTTTGTTGCAGGATGGTTTGAGATGGTGCCACCAGACTTCGGACGAGCTCCTCTTTGTCGAACTATTGGACAAATTGCCGAGATAATGCCTGAAAAATTCTTCACGCGCACGAAAATACGGGCGCTTAGAGTGGCGGAAGAAACGGAAACGGACAACTCTACAGAAAAGGACACATCTGCAGAAAAAGAGGACACGTCTGCGGAAAAAGAGAAGACCCAGAGTTACAAGGAGCGCACGATTCCTGCCGGATCCGTTCTCCGCGTTAAAGGCACGTTTGCCGCCAAGTGGCAGACGACAGCAAACACTGGTTTGTTAAAACGGAAAAGTAAGGAATGGGTGACCGTAGAGATTACATATTTGAAGTGTTTAGACATTGACGAGATGGAAGTGTTGGTTCCATTCTCAACTCGAGGAAAATTTAGCGTAGTTTACAACAAAGAAAGTAAAGACGTACGAGCAGTGTATAGAATGAAAGACATCGTTTCAGATTTTCACATGCCGATCAAGGTCAGAATGGTTTACGGGAAAGCCCCTGTTGTGCCCTGTATTTTTACAGGAATGTTAAATCTAAAGGAGTGTTCAAAAGAAGACACTATCATAGCTGCTACTATAATGAACAAACGGAACGTTTTATTTGAAATACCTATTAGCGCAAAGTGCAATGTCAAAACAAGTGTAAACGAAGAAGATTATTCAAACATGAGAAGTTTCATTGACTCTCAGCTGCTATGTAAAAAATATGCAAACTCATTTGCCAGGCTAATCAAACTTTCACCAAACTTGGACACGAATCAACAAATGATTCAACATATACCTACAGAGAAGCGCAAACAGCGTGACTCAAGTCTCAACACCCTGGATTTGATAACAAACATTAGCCTTACAGACGACGAACCAGTTAACTATTTTATGGAAGAGTCATCCGATTCCGACTCGCTACATAGCAGTGAGATGGCGCCACTAGGCTTCGGTGAAATGATGGAACTGAGAGAGATTGTGTTGCCAAGGAACAGCCAATCACTGAGTAGTGCATAAAATGAAGATATAACACAGCCATTTCCCTATTTGCATGTCAGATTCACGTGGAAAATAAGTCATAATTTATAATGTGGGAAACGAAATCGTACAGTCTTACATAAACTATTCTTTATTTGAAAAGTGTGCAATATACTAGTACATATACAGCAGAACAAACCACGCATATGGTGGAGTCGTGTGGTGGTCACTGTAGGACCAGTAATAGTGACCACCGTAGCATCTAACATACTGCCCAGTCCGGTCGAACCATGGTCGCATTGGCGAGAAGTGAGTGAGGCATGCACCGAACCAACCGGACAGCCATTTTAACTCAAAAGTCGAAAAGCGTTATATAAGCAAACTATTTATGTGAAAAATAATCCTTTTGTATTGTGTAATAGTTTCACCAAACCTATTATTAATACATATAAAGTATTAATAACGTATATTCAATCATTCAGTTACTTTGCAGGCGGACTGCCAATGAGCAGTCAAGCATTAAGGGCGTTGATGGCGAATGTGCATGTTCATCTATATTATCTCATCGCATAATTGCTATCATATGACTAAGTGTGCTTCTGAAGCGTGAAGATATGAAATGACTAAAGCATATTCATACGTAAATTGGTATCACTGTCGTTTTAAAACATGTAAACAAATGTAAACATGAACTCGCTGGCTATTAAGGTTTCCTGATCTTATAATTTCATTGACTGATATTTTACTTTGATCTTTTATTTTACTTTGATTAGTTAAGAAATTTATGTTCAATCGATTTTAACGAAAGCTCTCTGAACTTATTTTAAACACTCTCGATATCTTCCTGGATAGAACCAGTACCAAGCAGATAAAGTGTGTTGCTCAGGGACACAACACATGATAATGGCGCTGATTGAACCCACGACCCTTCGATCCTAGGTCCGACGCTCTACCACTAGACCACAACACTCCACCTTTGCCTCTGATTATCAATAAATGCAACACAAGTGTATGTGTACCTGTTAATGCTGAAACACCGGGTTATTCATTATGCTTTCGCTTAAGCTATAAACGGAACAGTTTGCTGACATGATCATGTATACATATATTGTATATTTCATTTAAAACTGATTAATCAAAGAAAAAAGAATCAAATGTATTTATTATTTTACATTAATTTTCTTATGTATACATTGTTAAATTCGAAAAGCCGATTAAAACATTTTGAAACATGAAATAAAGATTAGAACTCTGATCTAAAGTCACGTGATTACTGTCCTTCATTGCATTTATTATATTACATTACACAATAGATCGTTTTGATTTAACTCTATTTTAAGATGACTAGTAAGAGGCTATTTAACAGTGTTGAGTACAATACTGAATTATATTGGACAAGTACCCAGCAGACAGAATCTAATTTTGGACAAAGCGGAGCCGTGTCCAAAATATGGATTCTGTCTGCTGGGTTCGAGTCCAGTTGAATTTAGTATTGTACTCAACACTGTTAAATAACCTCCTTATTTCATACCTCTCTAATCTATCCAAACATTGTACACTTGAATTCCAACTTGATATGTCTGTTCTTAATTGAACACAATAAAAACAATACATTTTTCAACAATAAGTAACTGTGCAAAATATAATTTGAAAAATACACGTACAGTATCAAAACAATTTCAATTCATTTTCAACTCAAATAACGTTGTGAGGTGAATCATGAACGACTCGTTGATTTTACTGTTAATAGTTATATCCACATAGTACAAATACGGAATATGGATTTTTTGAACTCCACTTTTTTTGTTTTGAGTACAATAGTGGAAATATGGAATTGTCACATGGGTAAAAAGACAGAAAGAGATTGGTTAGATTTATACAGGTGTGAAATAAAACTTACTCTTTCGCCCATACCTTTATGTCCAAAACTGTAATTAGGTCGTTGATCTGAGCCATCGTTTTCATATATAGTTACTCAATAGTTGGGCTGGTGGTACAATTCCAAATAATCACATTGACCGCTTTTTGATTTACGAAAACGAGTAAAATGGGTATGGTTTGAATTCAATAGCAGTAGGATAATTTGTTGAGTTTTGTTGTCTTAACAAGCATTGCAACCACCTCGGGAGTTGCTGGCAACATGAATCGGGATTGGGTTTAACATTGAATTTAAGCAGGCCCGTAGCCAGACCCGACATTAAACCGAGACAAACCCCCTTCCTAGCGGAATGATACAATTCCAAATAATCACATTGACCGCTTTTTGATTTACGAAAACGAGTATAATGGGTATGGTTTGAATTCAGTAGCAGTACGATAATTTGTTGAGTTTTGTTGTCTTAACAAGCATTGCAACCACCTCGGGAGTTGCTGGCAACATGAATCGGGATTGGGTTTAACATTGAATTTAAGCAGGCCTGTAGCCAGACCCGACATTAAACCGAGACAAACCCCCTTCCTAGCGGAGTGGTACAATTCCAAATAATCACATTGACCGCTTTTTGATTTACGAAAACGAGTATAATGGGTATGGTTTGAATTCAGTAGCAGTACGATAATTTGTTGAGTTTTGTTGTCTTAACAAGCATTGCAAGCACCTCGGGAGTTGCTGGCAACATGAATCGGGATTGGGTTTAACATTGAATTTAAGCAGGCCCGTAGCCAGACACGACATTAAATCGAGACAAACCCCCTTCCTAGCGGAGTCTGAGGACATGTTTCGCTGAAAAACAGTTGATTACCTGCGGTTTAGTGCGTTCCCATGGCGGATTTAAAGACAAATATATTCAAGGATTTTGCAGTGATTTGTTTTGATATTCCATTAGCATGATTAGAATGCCTACTTCAGCGTTTTACCTTTCCAAAATTCTACCGAGGCTCGGTGTGCCTCAGCGTAACTAGCTTTTCCGAGGAGATGCGCATTTTGACGGATCAACGCGACACTGCTGTATCGTGTTCTTGATGTACATGTAGTTAAATTAGTTTCGCATTCACCCCTCAATTTATTGTTTCCACGCCCAGTGGTTTGTAAAGGCCTGTTCGAAAAAAAGAAAAGTATTATGGTATAGGTTCGACCGTACCTCCATGTGTTCGACCGTAAACAATTGAAACATCTGCGCAATAATTCCTTGGTTGATAATATTTCTGGTGACAGAAGGATTGCTATTGGTTGCTTTTTAGGGTTAGTAGGTAAAACATCAAGGTCTCATTGACCTGACAATGGCCCAATCCGGAAAATCAATTACGCACCGTAACTTGTAAACTAGTAAACGTAGTTGTACAAAACGGAACAGCAAATGTACCATTCATGGACCACAACCAACAAAACCCCACGTCGACACGTGCATACAATAATTACGATGATAACTAAGAGGCAAGGTAAATGCCATCACAAATATAAAAGTGTTGACACTTGGAACGATATGTGGCATAAGGCCGCCGGGTGTTTAAACAATGTGCTAGGGTGCACCAAACGTCACTCTTACCAAATTGTCATCCCAATAAAACGAGACGGTGCAAATAACGAAATTCCTCTAACAACCTAGACAGCATTAATAAACAATAGAAATATAACAACGATGATCATGTATAAACACACACGCACACGCGCACGCACGCACGCATGCACGCACACACATAAAACAAAATAATATATATATCGCCTCTCACCGCTGCGGGTTCGAATCCCACTTTCGAGCTCGACTTATGAGGAATTGTCGATTCTTGCGGATGGCGGGAATTGTACAGTACTGTTTCTACCCAGGAAAGATGGGTGGTCTGCCTCCACAACAAAAAATCGACCGTCATATATAACCTTACATGTGTTGAAAATGACGTAAAACACACGCACACACACACACACACACACACACACACACAATCGACCGTCATATATAACCTTATATGTGTTGAAAATGACGTAAAACACACACGCACGCACGCAGGCACGCACGCACACACACACACACACCGACTTTGCAGAAGCCAGAGCAACACGAAAATAAACCATTTAGGGCACACAACAAGACAATATTGAAGACAAACATCAAACGTTACCGCCTTTCAGGATTGAAGTAGACGTATTCATAGGGTCCGCAATCGTTACCGCCTTTCAGGATTGAAGTAGACGTATTCATAGGGTCCGCAATTATGTCCGATCATCGCACGATCAAACAGGAAAGCTAAGTGCATCCACTGAAAATGCAGTGCGTCGCACAGTTTCAACAAGTTTAATAAACTTTTTATGAAAGTGATCGTGCAAGGATCTTAAGAAGTCAAATCACGTCACCATAGAATTCAGATTGTGACTATGTGCCACTGTCGCAGAAGAGTTGTTACATTACTTTTATATTTTAAATGAAGTAGCATTTTAGCTATGCAAACGTTACGACTAATAAAGTGCTCAATTCGACTACGAGCTCTAGACAAACGAATAAGTTGAGAAACATAACCCCCATAAAAAGTAGCTCGCGAACATTCCCGTCTAAGTGAGAATAATTAACAATCAAATTTGAAATCATCTCTCCTGTCATAGAGATTGCTTATTATTTCTCCGTTTGCAATAGCGAAATGTTAATCGAGAAAAGAACCGATAGTATCAGACATATTGACTTTGTTGAGTTGAAGTTCTTTAGGTTGGTTAGTAATAACCATAGTAGAAATGAAATGGTTGTCAATGTTCAATATGCCATCCAGATACCAAGAGGTCTTAGTAAAGGATTCGATGACATCTGCCTAAGTATCTGAAATACAAAAAACAAATCTGCGACAAGAGGTGCACAATTCGTACACACAGAGATACCAACAAGGCATATACTAAATGACTTTGCTGAAACCAGAGTAATACACCGTTAACTATACAGCAGTTAAATGTTGTTGATACATACAATAAATAATTAGAAACACCTCAGGATGTATATTTAACCACTGCAGCTGAAAAAATAAAAAAAATAATAATAAAAATAATAATAATAAATCAAGGGTACGACCAAATAAATGAGGGACGAACGTTCATGCAACTACCTTCGGGTTTTCAGAAGGTTCAATTATAGAATCCCACTAGGTTGTCAAATCCTCGCACAAGAGAACAGTGAAGCATGCTGTGCGTTGCAATACTAAAGGGTTGTAACATTTTCTGTCGATTTTTCTGATTATATTTTTGTACCGTGTAGGATAGATGTCAAACCCAATTTTACTTCTGAAGTTTATAGCCCACAACACCATAAAATAAAGGAGGTGATATCCTTGGGACAGTATTGTTTTTAGGTTAGAGTTGTACTTCTCCAGCTGGATAGAACTTTGAGGAAATATCTACATAGTTTGTGATAACGAAAGCCTTTCTGAAGTTTACTTGTAACAACTTGATTTCTATTATTGAATTCCTAAATATATTATAGGCTGGAGCAAATCATGTGCTGGCAGATATACTAATGGAAAAAAGAAACATAACTCGGGAATTTCCGCTATATATTGTGTGTACAATATGATGCTGTTAATCGAATTGTACATGGCTACATGAGACATTTCCTTTCGCGAGAAATACTAAAACAATACATAACACCAAATGGTATACCTTCAGAGTTTCATTATTAATGAACTTCTTGGACTTGCGTGTGAAGCACTCATCTTCCTATTAGATAATATTTTGACCGTTTATAGACAAATTGTTGATATCCCTATGGGTACGAACTGTGCACCCCTTGTCGCAGATTTGTTTCTATATTTCTATAAAAGAGATTTCATGTTGAGTTTTCACCAGATACACAGGCAGATGTTATTGAAGCCTTTAATGACACCTATCGATATCTTGATGACATATTGAACCTCTTTTCTACTATGGTAAATAAAATATACCCTAAAGAACTTCAACTTAACAAAGCTAATATTTCTGATACTAATGCTTCTTTTCTCGATTTACATCTCTCCATTGAACATGGTGAAATAATTAGCAAAAATATGACAAGAGAGATGATTTTAATTTTGATATTGTTGTTATCCCCATAATTATCCCCATTTAGATGGGGATGTTCCCCGAGCAAATTCTTATGGGGTTCATGTGTCTCAACTTATTGGTTTTTCTAGAGCTTGTACTCGAGCTGAAGACTTGAATATTCGTAATCTTTGTATAACTAAAAAGCTACTCCATTGTAACCCTGATCTTCTTTCCAAAATATAAAAGTAATTTAAGAACTCTTCTGCGACAAGGACTATCACAACCTGACTTCTATGGTGACGTGATTTACAAACTTCGTAAGATCCTTGGTCATCATCACTTTCATACTATCTTTGTTAAACTTGTTTAAAGGTTTATCAAAAGAGGTTATGACCCTATCATTTTGCAACGCACTGCATGCTTGGTGGTGGACCATTTCAGTTCGCCATTATGCTTTAATTGTGCGATGACCCTATGATGACGTCTACCTAAAGCCCAAAAGGACAGTGACGTTTGATGTTTGTCTGCAATCTTGTCTTGTCGTGCCACCTCAATGGCTTGTTCTCTTGTTGCTCTGGTTTCTGCCAAGTCATTGATTACCTTCTTTGTGGCTTTCTATGCTATTGTTTTTCCTTATTTATATATACACGAGCATCTTTGTGTTTTACTTATATTGCCTATTAATGCTGCCTTTTTGGTTAGAGAATAGTTCATAGCGGGGATTTCTTTATTTACTCTGTCCCGTTTTATTTGGGTGACAGTAGGGTAAGTGGGAAATCTGGTGCACCTTAGAACCTGGTTTAAACCCCCAGCGTCCTTTTTTGCCACTGACCGTTCCAAAGCGCTATCCCTATTGTCAACCCTGTTGTGTTTGTGATGTCTTATTTGACATTTTATTAATCTTTAAAGTTGTTCTTTGTTTCTGTGTGTGTTTGTGGTTGACTGTCGTCATTGAATGCCACTTTTGCTGTTCGATTTATATATATATACGCGTTTGGTTCAAGCAGGTGAGCAAACTTAGGATGTGAAATTTTGCAAAATTTTGCAATCACTTTACATTAATTACAGTACTGAAATTGTTCACATTTTCAGAGTATGAACTTCGTGTCACAGAGTTTACTGTGAGTAAAAAGTCACAAGTTAATATCACACTTTTGTCCTTTTTCTAATTTGCTGCAATGTTTTTTTTTGTGCAAAACATCTTTGTATTTCTCTGGAATATTACGTGGAATTAAGTTATAGTATTAAATTATACAGCGGAAATTCCCGAGTTGTGTTTCTTCTTTCCTTTAGTACAGCGGGAATTCCCGAGTTGTGTTTCTTCTTTCCTTTAGTACAGCGGGAATTCCCGAGTTGTGTTTCTTCTTTCCTTTAGTACAGCGGGAATTCCCGAGTTGTGTTTCTTCTTTCCTTTAGTACAGCGGGAATTCCCGAGTTGTGTTTCTTCTTTCCTTTAGTACAGCGGGAATTCCCGAGTTGTGTTTCTTCTTTCCTTTAGTACAGCGGGAATTCCCGAGTTGTGTTTCTTCTTTCCTTTAGTACAGCGGGAATTCCCGAGTTGTGTTTCTTCTTTCCTTTAGTACAGCGGGAATTCCCGAGTTGTGTTTCTTCTTTCCTTTAGTACAGCGGGAATTCCCGAGTTGTGTTTCTTCTTTCCTTTAGTACAGCGGGAATTCCCGAGTTGTGTTTCTTCTTTCCTTTAGTACAGCGGGAATTCCCGAGTTGTGTTTCTTCTTTCCTTTAGTACAGCGGGAATTCCCGAGTTGTGTTTCTTCTTTCCTTTAGTATATAAACCCCCATATGATTTAGCGCGAGGTACATCCCCATCTAAATGTGAATAGTTGTCAAAGTTCAAGTCATCTATTTTATCATATGTAAATGCTACTACATTATTCGAATTGTTAGCTAAATATTCAACCAGACTGATGGATACATATAGCAAAGGATGGATTACCAATATTAAGTGGGTCATCTAGATACCGGGATGTATTATTAAAGACACCAATAATGTCTTCCTGTCTAGGATATGACGGACTCATACTCTCATAACAGTATAAAAACAAGTATTTGACAAGTGATAGACAGTACGCAATCAAAGGAATACCAACAACCCCAGGATTTAAATTTAACACTTATTTACTGGCTAAATGCAAATAGATTTTTGCAGATTGCAAGTAGAAAATATTAGCACTTGCTAATTTTTTCAAGTAATAAAAGAACCCTTCTAGGTCTCAGTCTACATTTATTCAAATAGGTGGATATAAGTAAGTATAAGTATACATTATTACATACCTGCATCTAGCTGAGTGTGAAAATGTCATTATTTACATGTATAGCAATCCTTCTAAAATGAATCAATGTTTTACATAAGTAATGCAAGTACCTTGATTAAAATAGCAAGTAGAAAACCTTCAGAATTGCTTTTTTTAGCAAGTGGCTAAACATATTAAATTTGATACCAATAACCTTTTACCGGATCTAATAAAGATGACACTCTACAAACATCAGAGCAAGTCCAAATAACTAGCATATGGGGCGTTTGTAAAGAAAGTCCTGACATTATTACGAACAAGAAGCACATGTGTGCTGTACAATCCGAAATAATTTCTATTTGATCAGGTTATGTGGTAGAGTAGTACATACCGTGTGGAAATATCATAGATGCCAAGAGTTGATGCATGTCGACGCTTACACCGTAATTTTTCGAGTACTCATCCGGATTGTTTTTTATCGACCTAAACAGAATCATTCCTGAATGTTTATAAACCTTTCCGAAATATTTTATGACATATTGTTTAACAGAGGAAAGGCAAGAGATTAAACGTTTTGATTCATTTAAAGTGGTATATGAACAAGGTCAAACTGTGTACTTTTAAAGTAGCTATACCGCTATCAAAAGCCACATTTTACAACATAATTATGTACACCGTTTCTAAACCTAATGAAGACGAGGTATATATATATATATATATATCTCACTTACATATTTTGAGAATCCAAACTCTTTGGACACAATTTAAACAGCTTTAACCAGCCAGGTCAAACCCCAAAACTGGAGCGTCGAATTAAAAGTTACCAACTCATAAGTCATTAAAAAAAATAATTAGAATATAAAACATTGTAGATGGTAGGTTGCTGACATTAAAGACCAACCTAGATGAACAGTACTTTTTATTGTTGAATGTATATGATCCGAATTCTATATCTGATTATATGAAGATAAGTATGACACAGTTTATTACTTCAAATGATAATTATACTTTAATTATTTGTTGAGATTTTAATACAATGATTAATGTAATTTGGGACAAGAAAAACGACAATGTCGACAAAGATCAATTCTAAGGAAATAAGATATAAAAGCTAATACTAGACATGATGATATCATACCTTAAACCCCAATAGTTTGCAGACTGGATTGTTTTTGGTATTTTCTTAGTGTATATGCTATCTCGGCACGTCCAATAACTACCGGATAAGGTTCAAATCATTCTCTTGTTTATTTTAATCTAAAATCCAAAATATCACAACAATAGCGTAATTTTAGAAAAGGAACCACTTCCATAATTAAACAAACAGTGAAAAACAATTGTCGGTATAAATTAAGATTCAAACCCAAATACTTTCTGGGACATTTCAAGATGCAAACCGTAATGAGGAATTTAAATTGACATCGCTTAAAAAAAAGAAAGCATTACAAATAGACGTTCATATTAAACATAATATTGACAAACTAGAATAAGATTTATCGTCAAATCCCAATAATGAAAAGTTTCATAAAAGAAAAAATATATAGTTACTATTTTAGAAGAAAGAAAAAACAACAACAGTGGTATGGCATCACTAGTAAGGCGAAAGCGGAATGGATTGAAGCAGCAAAGAAAAAAACACAAAAAACTATTTAACTATCATTCGTAACATTTTTTCCCTTTTTTTTTTGAGCCGTCTTTTGACGATCCGTTTAATCTCGCCGTCAGTAGATGGAGCAGGGGTCGGGGAGGACCATCCCTTACCACACCTTACAATATCTTTACATTTATATGCAATACTCATATGAAATAATATTTTAACATAATGAAACTAATACAGAAAATATACGTGTATTTTACGGTCGAGGCAGGGAACATAAGATTTCAGGAAGAAAAAAAATAATCTGAATGTGTAAGTATTTTTTATTCAGTATTGATATAATTCATTTAAGAATTGTCAGTGTCTTTGTTTTGCTCTACAGTTGTACTAGGAGTGCATTGATAGGAGTTAGTAGAATCCTGATTAATTTACAATGGTTTTGTACTTGCTCCATGAATTTTGAAATCTTTCTAGTTCATTATTTCTATTTGAAATTTGTTTATGTGTTGCGTTTCATACATATACCGTAGTCTGTATATCATTTGGGGGTAGGGGAGAGCTGTGTTTTAGTCGTTTTGAGGTAAATAATGTTATGTAGAGTTTCATTTCTAAAGTAATTTGTAACTCTACAGTTAACATACTTTCAGTCATATCACGCCGGTGTCTATTTGTAGCAGTGAGCTCAATGCTTCACGTTATAGTGCTTCCACACTGGAATATCATGCCGTAGACATATGTCACATTACCCCACCCAGTCACAGTATACTGAGACCGGGCCTACACGTCATAGAACTACCCTTTATATATGATGATGAACGTCAACATGGGAGCTACTAATGCCATTTTTATGAAGTCTTTGGTATGACCCGGCCGAGGATCGAACCCACGATTCCCACATGCGACGCCGCCGTAACCGTACATTACTACAACATATCCCGACAAATGCAGGACCACCTCGCTATGACCTGTCATCTCCTTTCGAAAAGTTGACTCTTTACCGATTTGAAAATCAAGGATTTACAGACAAACTTCACCGTTATCAACATTGTTTTCAAAAAGGTAAAATCAGTAAAATGGTTTCTTTTATTTGTCAAGCATGTCGCTTTTATTGCTCGGAACGAAGAAACAACTTACATGACATTGTAGTCTTTATGAACGCTTAAGAAGCTTTCGATCGTTTATGGATTAACGGCCTGCTATACAAGCTTCATCTTTTGGGCATACAGAAAATGCTGCCGAGGTTCATCGCACAAATGTTCATTGGGAGATCTGTAATGACTTGTTATCTGGCAAGCTAAACCTAGAACCATACCAGACAAGGCAGCATCACATATCCCCGTTCCTTTACACGGTTTACATAGACGAATCGTTACATCTATTGTGCCCTTTCGGACATGGCTTTAAGAATTGACATGTCGCCAGTACTTACATATCTCAGCCTTATTGTTGATGTCGGAGTATATCCACAGCAGGTTATATTATAATACAGCTGCACGTGCTTTATTATACTGTTGCACGTGCTATTGTTTGTCGGAGGCATAGTATTGGTTTGATTGGTTAAAATGTATAAATTATTGACAATTGACGACATGTTTATTATGTCCTCTGGTACAAAAGCAAGATTCAAAGTTGGATATCTCAAACACTTCTGCATATTTCACCATGAAACTTGCAGTACCTCATCTCATAATCCTATTTAGAAACAAAAACATGTGATTTCAAAACTGAAATAATACAAATAAACAGGTTTTAATAGGACACTTCAAAGTGAATCCAACAGGACTCAACAGTATAAATCTAATTTTACAATAAATTTTACAATAAAAGTTGCAATATGTTACCTTGATATCCTTAGCTAGTTGGTGCTATCAATTAAAATCTCAAATAATCCTGTCAACGTTGTTTTTAAAGAAACAAAAGCAATGTTTATAATCAGTGCAGAACTTAACTGCATACATGTGTTATTTACATACCTGGTCATGGTATTTGATTGGTCACTACCTGTATATACATTATATTTATAGATTATGCTACTCACGATATTTGATGTGCAAGACAGGTGATTTAAACAAAAGTTTCATGAAACAACTTTATACATATATTTTTCGCTTTTTAATGGCTGGCACAACCTAGACAAGGATATAAAGGTAATATATTGCAAGTTATATGTAAAAGGTAGTGTGATATTAATGAGTTCTGATTCCTACTAGATTCTCTGTGTAATGCACTGTTTAAAAACATATTCATTATTATCTTTTTTAGTATTTTAGCTTTTATATGATGTTTATGATAATTTTGTGATATACTGTAAGTTTCATGTAAAAATATTTTTTTTTTTTTATTACTTATCCTACTTTTAACTTTGCTATTTGTTGAGAGTGCATTCACCTTAATTTAGATGTCATCTTGCTCTTTTAACCAATTACAGCGACAAATTTTACTCGTCAGTTGTATTATCACGTGCGCGTTTTGGAAGCGTACTATGGAATGGCATATCTCAGTTAAACTTTATCCAGCTTGAAGCTATTCACCATTTCTGCCTCAAATCAGGACAAGGATTGCCTTATTTAAAACGCTAGAAGCTTACATAGACATGCAGAAGCACTCATGATCGTGTTCAGCTTCTGCATGTCTATGTAAGCTTCTGTACCAGTGAAGTCTATTTGAGAAATAATTGGTGAATAGCTTCAAACTGGTTAAGTTTGACTGAGCAATTCCTCTCATCTTACTGGAATTTATGACATTCTTGACGAACACTATCTGCCGACTACAAACTCAGACTATGACCACGTCACGAGAGATGAGCTGAAACATCTATTAACGACGGAGTGTATTTTCGTGGTATTGCTACAAAACGTAATGACTGTCTAGAAGAAGTGTCAAATACATATGGTGTGCGATTGTATAACATGTTGAAAACAGTAGACGATGAGCAATAAACGTTGTATGCTAGAACTGGTCGACGACAGCCTGTAACACATGCTACAAGACAACTTTCCTGACTACATTATCTTACGAAGTTTGTAAATCACATTTTCATAGAAGTCAGGTTGATCATGGATCCCAGCGGCCTTTTTTGCCACTGACCGTTCCAAGGCGGTAGCCCTATTGTCAACCCTTTTATGTTTGTGATGTCTAAGTTGGCAAGTTGTTGTTTGTTTCTGTGTGTGCTTGTGGTTTACTGTCGTCCTTGAATGCTACTTTCCCTGTTCGAGTTTTATATCCATATTATATGGTGACGTGATTTACAAACTTCGTGAGATCCTTGGTCATACAATCTTTAATAAACTTGTTAGAATGTTTATCAAAAGAGGTTATGACCCCAATTATTTTGCAACGCACTGAATGTTTAGTGTTTGACCCATTTTCAATTTGCCACTATGATTTCCTCGTTGATTGTCCGATGACCGGCTGATTAGGACTTTTGTTAGAGGAGATAGCCTGACTGATTTCTTTATTTACGCTGTTCTGTTTAATTCAGACTCATATAAAATACGGATTTCTTTTCGCAAAAAAGGAAGACATCATTAAATCACGAACATTGCCATGGACATTTAAGGTACTGGTAATTAGAATGTTATAAAGCTGCACAGGAAATGAAAAACAACAAAAGTCCAGGAGTCGATGGAATAACAACAGAGTTTTATAAACACATTTGGAATGATATTAAATACTAATATATCAATTCAATTAATTATTCTTATAAAAACGGAAATTTAACAGTTATGCAAAAACAAGACGTTATTACTTTATTATCCTTTAAGACAAACAATAAACGTCATTGCCAAAGTGGAGATCTGTAAGTCTATTAAACGTGGGATATATATTTCTGCTAAATGCATGAAAAATGTTTTATATACTACACGTAATAGATAGAGTCTGGTTTCAGCGAGTTGGCTTATTTAAACACCGAGATGGGCGTAGCCCATCGAGGTGTTTAAATAACCAACGAGCTGAGACAGACTCTATCTTTTTTGTAGCATGGTGTACTTAGTAACACTGTGACGTCAAAGTGACCGTACTCTAAATTCCAATATCCGGTAGTTGTAGAACGGCATAGCACGCCCCTTTAGTTACCCGAAATTAAACGATTTAATGCTCTGCATTCATCAAAGGAAATGTCACCGACCATGCTACAATTATATTTAGCCATATAGTGGTTTTAAAAGGTAGAGAAAACAAATTTAAGTTATTGATTACTTGAATGGTGAAGACTCGCCAGGGACTTTGAGAAGGTCAACATATGAACATGTAATCATTAAATCTGTATACATATATTTATCAAATTAAAGGTATTTGAAACACTTCAATACATACTGAAAAGGAGATCCCCTGGAAGCAACACACACAAACAAGAGAGACAGGTAGTACAATCGGTTTTATTGAGCCTATTCATGGGAGACAATATAATTTGCAACAACTCTCTCGCCCTCTAGCACCGGCTTAAGCAACTCCTTTCTCGCCCTCTAGAACCGGCTTAAGCAACTACTCTATCGCCCGCTAGAACCGGCTTAAGCAACTACTCTCTCGCCCTCTAGAACCGGCTTAAGCAACTACTCTCTCGCCCACTAGCACCGGCTTAAGCGGTTTTCTATTTTAAAGCCTTCCTTTAAGTTTGACTACTTTTAAGTTTGACTAAGTATTAATATTCTTATTCGTACAGCAATAAATAACACACGTGTGTGTGTGTGTAATTCTAAGGTTTATAGTCCCTCCGCCAACGAACACGTCAAGGTATACCTGACGCGATGGGCACAATAGAGTCTGGACTTATAAATAACACACCACCACATGGTCTCGGATCTTGCTCGCTCCCTGGTGGAGGCATGTCAGTGGTGAAACCCCATTCTACATCTCATATCCCTCTGAGGTTGCTATTCCAATAAAATCTAATATGTTGTGTTGACGGGGCGTACACACTCATCTCATTTCACTTCACTGACGTACCCTTCTAACCTAATAGTGTATACATTATTAAGTTCAGCTGCGAACATGTTGTGCTAATGTTAGTGCTCTTTGAAATAGTTTACATGCAAATAACAACTTATACTACATGTATTGTCTCATGTCATTTCTTGTCGGTGCTTGGTCCCGTCTTTATTGGTGGTATAATAGGTTTTGTTTTATCCTCCAGTTTCACTGTTGGTTGTAAGCTGAAGCTTGTTTTCACTTTGATCTCTTTGGAATATTTGTCTGCTGCCCCGCCACTCATAAACATCAACTCTGCACGTAGAGAACCAGTCTCCAGCAGATCTTTTCCATTTATTGCCTGGATGAATTCTGGGAACGGGAGTACCGGAAGTTCTAACAGTTTTCTATTTCCGTCTAAAGTTGCACATATCACTGTCCAATTTTCTATTATATCGAACACTTTTATAACTCCCGTAAAACCACAGGGCCTGTTTGGTGGGTCTCCCTGCAATACTTTTAAAACTAAAGGTATAGTAAAAGCACCCATGGAAACTAGCTGTTTTAAAGTATATGCACATGCATTTTTATCAGCCTTGATGTTTTTTGTTTGCATCTTTTTGTTTTCTATAATATAAAATTCCCCACATACATCGAACGGAATCAGGACGTCAATTCCATCTTCAGTTACACATACGAGACATCGAAGAAGTTTGCGTCTCGTTACGTTTTTCTCGCCTGTGTATTTTACATAATCTTCAAACATACTCTGCACATAGAAAATGCCAGCAGGAAACTCAAGTCTTTCGTACATCACATCTTTCCTGTTAAGTGGATCAAGAAGTGAAAATCCAGGAACTCGTTTGGTTGATAGAAAAGAGACGGGCATCACTCTGGCAAGGTTGGCGACGTTCAAGATAGGCACGGTTTCTTCTTCTAAAATACGAAACCATCCTAAAAATAAATAATAATAAAAAAACACGTCATGGAAAATAATTTGCATATTTGATAAATATTCAAGGATCATGATTGTATTATTTTATCAAACGTGTGCTTTAAAGTTGAATATCTGCAGTTGTATACTACTCCTCCATTAAATTTTGTTTTGTAAAAAAAGTTAGAAAGGTAAAACAATATTTGTTGAATGTTTGCCAGGTAAATCTATCAATAAAAAACTATAACAACTCTTACTCTGGCAATAAGCAAAATTATATATCGATAAATATTAAATTTGAACCTGGATAATCAACCGGAAGTACCACAACAGAACCTCCTTCTTTATATTTCACACCGTCCTTTGAATCCTTCACGGCTACTAGGCTGGACACATTCCTAGCCACGACCTTGAACCCTTTAACCTCTTTATAAAGTAACAATGGCTGCTGCAGCATGGTCATCGGGTCCTTTTTATCTTTCACCGTGTCCTTAGTCTTGTTTTCGGCGTTCATTTTTACAATAACCGGAAGTGTCGTTTCTTTGAGGAGATTATTCAAGGTCATCGAACGCTCGGCCCATATGAGAGGATTCATACGACTCATTTTTGACGGTTTGTTATCTTTAGTTGCCATAGTTACCTTACCGAAGTACCAGCGTAGTTCTCTCTGTTATGTTGTGTGTAGTTAAGCAATTATATAACTAACACATAAGCTCGCGGGCTATGCCAGTTTTAGGCATACGCACTTATATTGAAACTATCATTGAAATTGCAAACGATACTCCTATTTATCTATCACCTGATCACAACATATCTATCTTACAATATAATCTACACTCAAATGACTGTTTAACTCCATTCATATACATGTACGCTCAATTAAAGTTCTTTTTAGATTACCACATGATGACATGATTTAACAATTGTGTATTCAAACCTTTGTATTTATTGATTGAAAGTTATCCTCTATTTTTTTTAAATTATTAACTTTCGATTGCACACATGTATCACCAACTATGTCATGATTTGCCTATAATTTATCATTTAGTATAAACTACAGTGAATGCCCCAGTCAATATTCAATCGATTTTCAATAGTGAATCATTGTATAATCTCCGCTTTCAATATTCTCCAGCAAATACGTTTAGATTTTAATGCAACTCCTTCGCGTTATTTACATATTTCATTGAGAGTAGGTGTAAAATACACTCCGCTATAGATGAATGGTTTGTATCATATATTGCCTTCACTTACACGCATATCCATCACTATTCACAAAATGAGAAGCGCATACACGAAGTGAACATGTTTGTCGAAGTGTTTGTCGAAGTGAACATGTTTGTTTTTCCGTGTGTGTAGTTTCTAATGTGATCGATGATTCGTGTTAAAGCCCATACAGCGAAACATTCTCTTGTCATGTGACTGTCATGTAACAAGCATATTCTTTAAGATATTTACATTTTTTATTTTTAATCCACATCTAGTAACATATTGCGGGTATTTCTATAATATATTAAGTTTAGTTTAAGTTCGTGTGAGAACACATACAGTGTCGTGTTCATGCTATTGGCGAAATAGTATTTCATTTTTTTCTGCATGGTTAACTTCGTCTGAGGCAATTTAGACAACATCAAGTGATAACGCGTTATTACCATGTCGGATGACACTACCACACAGTTTCGTATTTCTTTATAATGATATTCTACTAGTCGGCGATAATGCCCATTTTTTTTACACAAATGCAAAGGAATGTTGAACCGTAAATTTCACAGAAACGAATTCTTCACACGTGTGAGGAATTCGTGCGAATTCTTCACACTTTTGTTACAAATACGGCCGTAAATATCACTAATCGAAAATGTGACATATACGTTTGACTTTTTTTTTACTTTTTCGTACGAACGTATTTTTCACAGCAGCTGACAGGATACAGTTGATCGCTTACATCATACAATTGGTATGTTAACAGTCTAGCGGCAACATTTTTCAACCAATCTTGACCAACTTTGGAAAAACATATATGACCAAAAGATCTCGCCCAAGTTCGAGTATGGGCCAGATCGTACAAGTATGACCAAGAGTTATGGCCCATGATTTAGCAAAAATGCCATAGTCTACCTTGTTAACACACTACAGTAGAGTCAATTATTGACCAATCTGAATCATATTAAGAAAGAATGTGAATGTTTATCAAATGCAAGCCAAGTTCGAGTTTCGGTCATATCGGACTAGTAACACCAGAGTTATATCCCTTGATTTAGCAATGATTGTTATACTGGTTTTCCGAGCAATAACTCATATAATACAGCACATGCAAGTAACAAATTTGGTATGTGGATACATATTGGGATGCTGAGATGTTGGGTGCCAAAACTGGGTCACTGTGATCTTGACCTTCAAGGTCAGAAATAGAAAAATCTAGTAAGGACCATAACCCATAGATTATACTACAGCACCTAGAGGTGCCAATCTTGGTACGTTGATTCATTTTAGGACGACAGAGTGCCACGTACCATTATTGGATCACTGTGACCTTGACCTTCAATGATAATTTAGAAATAGCTTGTCGGGCCTATAACTACTAAGGTACATACACTAACCAAACTTGTTGAGCTTTTGAGTTCAGGTGAGCGATTTAGATCCATCATGACCCCCTTGTTTTCTTTTCTATTTTTTCTAACATTTGTGTCACGCCCGCTTGCGGTCAGCTTGACATAGTTGTCACAATGACAGTTCATTGTATGTACCTTCAATGTCAAGGTCGCACTAAAGCAGGGGCACGCATATCGTATGGACACATTTGTAGGTACGGAACCTTTATGAAAGGGATTTACCTGTATTGATATTTTCATTTGTTTCGTTTGCGGACAAACATGTAACCATTAAAATATGGTAAACGTCCAAATGATGTAAAGTATTTTTATCAATACATATCGTTAGGTCTGTCATGTCTGCTATCATAAAAAGAGACTATAGAAGCCCGATGTTTCGATAACGAAGCGAAAAGATGCGACGACGAAGCGCGAAGGTGCGATGGCTGCACCTTCGCGCATCGCCATTGCACATTCGCGCAACGCCATCGCAACTTTTCGCTTCGCCATCGCACCTTCGGGCACCGCCATCGCATCTTCGTGCATCCTCATTACATCTTCTGGCACCGCCTTCGCACCTTCGCGCATCACTATTGCACCTTCGCGCATCGCTATTGCACATTAGCGCAACGCCATCGCACCTTCACGCATCGCCATTGCACCATCACGCATCGTCATCGCAGCTTCCACTTGGAGCATCGGCCTTCAGGCAATGCACGAAAACACGATGATGGAGCACGAAGACGCACTGGGGAAGCGCGAAGAACACGATTCAAAATTTCAAAGTTATTTCGCGCTTAGCCGTCTCTTCCTAATGGATCGTATGAGAGAAAACCAAAAACGTACACCATGTAGCTGTACACAAGCCAAATAATACATTGTTTGTTGCCGTTAAAACTGCACACCATTAATGGGAATTCTATTCTATTCTGTTCTGTTCTGTTTTGTTCCATTCTCGGTTCTGTCGTGTTGTGTTGTGCTCCGGCTATTTTTCTAATAATGTTATATTTTCGCCGATCTGTATGTACATGCGACGTTTTCTTCTAAACAATCATTGATATTTTTCGTGCTGTTTTAACATGTGAAAAATATGTTTTTGCTCTACTAGGGGTAGAGATGCCAAACGTAAATTTCACAAATTCGCACGAATTCCTCACACGTGTAAAGAATTCGTTTCTGTGAAATTTACGGTTCAACAAAGGTACAAAACATTACCTTATACCATCCGCTAGCAAGGTTTTGTTGCACCCTTGAAACAATACATTTTTGGTTATAAAATCAAGAAACTACTGCGATAGACACACTGTTTTATTAAACACACATCAATAACAGTCGAACATCTTAATGACGTAACGAATAAATGAACGTAGGGGTCAAACCCGTAAAGTCCCAAAATGTCAGTATATCATTTATACACTATTATTTTATCTAAAAAAACTTGCTAAACTTTTTCCTCTCGGTATATATTGTTTAGCTTTCATCGAGTATAAATACCAAGTAACGTGCAAACATATGAACACATGGCAGTGTAATTAAATGCTTACTGTGTTTGATACTCGTACTTTGACACCTAACCCACCCCCACTAAGGGATGCGGAGCCACATATACTGTTGCTATTGCTCGCAATTATCATGTGGGGGAAGTCATACACTAAGTTTGGTTGACTACCGCTCATTGGTTAAGGAGGAGATATGGTAATGGACAGACGGACAAACGGAGGCATTAACAATATCTCCTATCGCGTTTTTCAAAATGCGTGAGCGTTTTTTAAAATGCGTGAGATAACCAAACAATTACACAAAGGAAACAATATTAGCAGTGCGTGCCCTTTCGTAAATAACTTTGGTGAGTTAAATAAATATATTCTACATTTGTTTTCTAAAGGTTCGAGGTATAGATTGCCTTCAGTTATTGATCTCGATGAATTTTGTGCTCAGATCGCTCAATCCACATAAGAGTTTGGTATAAAATGTTGTCATAGGACACATGCAAATCCGAAATTCCTTTCTACTTGAAAACATGTAATACTTACAATCATAAATAACCGTATTGACTTGTATACAGCTAAAATAGATACAAAAGTCGAAATGCAGCATTTAAGGACCGTGCAGACACACGAAAAGAAACAAATCGTAATTACAAAGATGAATAAAACCTAAGATATGACATCACAAACATAAAATAGTTGATAATAGGGCTACCGTCTTGGAACGGTCAGTGGCAAACAATGCCGCTGAGGTTTAAACCAGGTTCTAGGGTGCACCAAGCTTCACTCTTACCCTATAGTGTCATCTCAATAAAATGGGCCAGTGTCAATAAAGATATCCCCGTCAGGTTATATTCTCTAACAAACAAGGCAGCATTAATAGGTAATATAAGCATGACACATAAATGATCATGTATGTATCAATATAAAAACAAAAGCCTAGAAAGCCACAAAGCAAGTACTCAATGACTTGGCAGAAGCCAGATCAACAAGAGAACAAACCGTTAAGGGAATGACAAGACAAACTTTAAGACAGTCACCGTCCTTTGAGAATTTAGGTAGGCGTCATCATAGGGCCCACAATCTGTCTGGTCATCGCACAGTCAAAGAGGAAATCATAGTGGCGAACTGTAAATTGGTGCGTTGCTAAATGATAGAGTCATAACCTCTTTTGATAACCTGTTTAACAAGTTTAATAAAAACCGTATGAAAGTGGCAACGCTTCTTACCTACCTAGATTTTCGTTTCGGGAATCCAAGAATTCCATAAAATGGACGGACGGACGGATAGAGATGACCGACAGACCGACCGACCGACCGACCGACATTTTCATTTCAATTTTTTTTCTTGTCTCTATTTTTCGTTGTTATTTTTGTTGTTTTTCAATGTGTGCTTTTGGTTGACTGTGCTCTATGTTGGCCACATTTCCGGTTTCATTTTTTTACCTACATAAAATGACTATAATGTTAATGTTTTATATTGTTAGAGTTTCAATCAAGATTACAGTTATTAATCGTAAAAAGGATACAACTCTAGAAGTACAAACCTAGCACGCGACCTTGTTGTCGTTGTTATATATAATAAGGTTATTTGCGTCGCATTGTTTACATACAATTACATATATATTACATATATACATGTTTACATACACACATAGATAATTCATCTTTACAGAATTATAAGAGACGATGATTTAATTATATTCACAGATCATAGCTTAAAATGGTATAAATCCCTAAAATATATTTAAATAGACAACTTGCATAGTAGTTCAATGGAATGACAACACTACCATGAAGTAAAATTTTACAATATAATGCAATCTATGATTTTATCACTAAGTATCGGAATAATTTACTGATTTTATATAGATAGATATTTTCATTGATTTAAACTTTTACAGTTTCTCATCATTACATACATAATTTGCACATAATACATAATTATAATCACATGACAGGTTACACATATTTCTACACACTCACTTATAGTTCAATTTTCAATACATATAATCATCAAATACGATTTATTTAAACGGGCTTTGAAAATCTTGAAAAAAATGAAAGAATTATCAAAATGCCATGAAAAATAAAGGAGATATGACCTATTGAAAATGTGCAAAGAATATCAGAGGAGGCGGCCATCTTGGAAAGATGACGTCATCGCGCACATCGATTAATAAATATACATGTAAATTGTATAAATGTATGCTTATTTTTCATTTGCAGTGATTTTCTTTGCTTTAACATCTGTATTGTTAATCTCACACCATTGCTTTTACTTGTGGAACCGATACGATTGATATCATTGATAAATATGTATATCTTGGAATCGTTTTAACCGAACATCTACAGCAAAGGTAGTCGCTCAGAGCGCGAGTCGTGCTTTGGGTCCGTTGTTTCTTATGGCGCTACTATATGGGGTTGCAATCTTGTTCATGCATTAATGCCGTACACAATAGAGCAATGTGTTTTTACCTGGGCACGGGGAAATATACTCCAACAGCTGCTGTCTCTGGTGATATGGGTTGGACACCTGCTTTCATTAAACAGTGGAAACATATTTGCAACCTCTGTTATCGCAATATCAATACGAATAATTTAAGGTTGAATAAGCGTATTTTTATTTGGGCCTGTAATATAGTTAACACATCTTGTAAAAACTAGTTTTACTATGTTAAATCGAGTTTTAAAAACATCAATCCAAGATATTCTGATACTAATTTTAAACCATTTAAGGTTGTTTTCATTAGTTCTCTTGTTGATTATTTGATGAACAAACACATTGAAGAATGAAAACTTAGAATAAATCGAGTCACAGGTCCAAGTGGTAATGGTGGCAGCAAGTTAAGAACGTATAAGCTGTTTAAATCAGAGTATTGTGTAGAAACGTATTGTCAGCTTATATTACCTTTATGTCATCGATCAGCTTTTTCGAAATTTAGATGTGGCGTTGCACCTTTAAGGCTAGAGACGGGACGCTATGAGAACTTACGAGAAAGCGACCGTGTGTGCCCACTTTGTAAGGCAGATGTAGAAGACGAAATGCATGTGATCCTTAAGTGCAATATGTATAATTAACAATGAGATACATTATTTAAAAAAGCTCTTACAGTCTCTGTTGATTTTTATAGATTAGTGATTTAGACAAGATGAAGTTTTTATTTTCCAATCAGGAAATGATAAGAGTATGTGCCAAAACCTGTTTTAATATTTTACAATCTAGAAATTCGTATTTATATAAATAATACTGTTTTAACTGAGAGTATATTTAATTTGAATGTGACTTGTATTTTCTGACCAGTTACTGTTAATCAGTTCATGTCTGGTCTAACCTGATGTGATAAATGCTTTCTTAGCTTTATTTATTTTGCGTTTATAAGGCGGGCTAAATTGTCCCCATATGCTTATTTACAAAATTCATAGCCTCTCCATGCAGACACGTTTAATGGCGTTATAAACGGATATGTGTAACATGGTTATGATACACATGCGGGCGATTAACAATGACTGCTCAGCTTTTAGCGTATTATATATAAACAACATTTTATTCTATGATATATACATGTTGTGAAAGTAATAAAACCTTCTTAATTGGTTCTTTTTGGTTACTGCTTCAGCTATTTGTGAGTGCAATTTGTCATATTATGTTTCATATAGTCTCTTATAATTCTTTTGAAATGGCATAGTTAAAATCATATGTAATGTTTTATTGTATATAATACTGTGCTATGACGAGACTTTAATAAACTATAAAAAACATTTATTAATCCGGGTTCAAAATACTTGTAAAACGTTTTGCAAGGGGATTATAAAACCTTCAGTGCATTCATCCGGAAAATATCCTGAATCAAATATTATTTTAAAACTGTCAGTTATATGCCCAGATAAAATATCTCAAGTTGCGATAAATAGTATTCATTTAAAATATTATCTCCAGAAACTTTATTTTTGTTTAAGGCACGAATTGCAGACTCAACTTCGCTTACAGAAATCTGTTTATCGAGTTCTTCAAATCGCCATCATTAAAATTATGATTATTATTAAAATCTTCAGCTTCTGCTGAAATAGACACTTTTATATCCTTAAACAGTTTTATAAAGTATGAACTAAATTCATCCAAAGAAATATCAGGATTGTTACGTTTTCTTTTAATAAATAGTTTCCAAAACTCACGTGGTTTAGAATGGTTTTTAAATAAAAAAAAATTCTCATCAGAAACCTTTGTTTATGGGTTCATTTTACTTTAATTGGGAGTTTAGGGCCCCTTGTTGAATCAGTTTTACATAGAGTTATAGGGAAGGACATCAAAAATCTTCTTCTCTGAAACTACAAGAGATAAAGGTTTAATATTTTGTATTTACACTCAGCTTATGGTCCTCTACCAAGTTTGTTTAAATGGTGACCCTGGATCAAATGTGTCCCCATCCCAGGGTCACATGTTTTACATTATACTTATATAGGGAAAAACTTAAAAAATCCTCGTCTCTGAAACTAAAAGAGCCAACAGTTTAATAAGATGTCGTAATAAAAGAAACCTCATAAACGCCGTACTTTCAGGAACAGCTTCTTCTTCTAGCTGCTGCTGCTTTTTTTTGTTTTTTTGATGTTGTTTGCGCATATTACGACGTTACGAAGTCTCTTTATCACCGTAGGCTTTTATACACAGGATACTGAAGGAAACTGTGTTCATGTTCGCCTTTTGGACAAGACTGCACATAGCGAATAACAATAAGGCAGTCCGAGGAAACCTTTCTAATTTAATTGTCCAATGAAAAGTTGCCATTAATATGTAAATAAAAATGGCGATCCTTAGAGTAAGTTAGTTCTCAATCATTGAATACCTTGATATTCATGTGAAGAATGGCTCTAAATTCACTTGTATGTTAAAAGGACTAGAGACAATCTTGAAATAATTGTATGTACTTGTATGTACAATAAAACGATAAACATGTCGGAAAACAGCATTGTTGGTATATGTGTGCGTGTGTGCGTGCGGGCGTGCGGAAGTTGTTATCAAAGAAAGGAATACCAGTTTTAAAGGCACTGTCCCGCAAAATAACGGTAAAATTACACTAAACAATCGCTTATCTAAACTCTATCCAGGTGTTCAGTCATAAATTAATTTATAAGTGCCCATTAAACGTATGTGTTTATCACAGATACTCAAAATACCCGAGATGGAATATGCGTAAAATGAATTATGAGTTGATAACTTTTAATTCGACGTTCCCAGTTTTATATTGTGTCTCTAGAGTTCGGATATATATATATATATATATATATATATATATATGTATAATATGGCCTTGTGGGCACTCTAGCCCCTGCATTTTTTATCCAATCTTACTCAAACTTACCCAGTAGTTAACTATCTACAAAACTCGGACGAATTTTTTAACCAGCCAGATTTGATTGGTTACAATTCTGCCTCTAAGTTGCATATCCATAATATCATGGACGAGTTCTTTGGTTTAAATCTCACTGGTGGCATTTTTAATGCCCCTATTATATATTGGTATTATTGTCCTACTTTTATTTCTCATAAGCAATCATCGATTAGAGATTTTGGATGGGGGAGGGGGGGGGGGTGGAGAGGGGGAAGGGGGAGGGGGAACCTTTTTCATTGGTTCAATAAATACATTATTTTCTGAATTATTTTTAGCCCTACTAATGGTCTGGTGATTGACGTTGGCGTCCGTTAGTGGTAGTTTTTCTGAAACTGTTCAGCCAATTTTACATTTCCCATGACCTGGGACATTTTTGTCGATCCGACATACAAAATGGCTTCCGTTGCTACTGAAATGTAGCCAAAACCTTAAACAATGCATAAAGAAAATGTCGTTCGGATGCGAGTAATTAAATCACTCGTGCTAACGCTACTACACAGTAAAAAGTAAGTGTAATCGTGTAAACAATTTTAGGGAAATGTTTTCCTTAAACTTCACTAGTTTGGGGTAAACATTTTCCAATCTGAAGTGTAAATGTTTTTAAGTTAGGCAATATCTTGCCACTATAACGGCTAGCTAAAGAGAATAAACTGAGGCGTAACTTTGTATCTGGATTATTATAACATTTCTCCAAGAACATGGAAACCAATCCCTTAAAATGATTGTCTCTATAGCACCCAAGAGGTAACGTTAAACTTTAAGCACATTTGTTAATTATTTATTTAAATAATACGTCATTGATGGTCCGTTCTCAAAATATAACGACAGCGACCTGTAGTACAGTTCATCAAACCTTTATGTAACCCCTACCGTATGGTTGTGTTTAAACTTAAAACATTCCATACATGTATGTAGGCGTACGTGTCTAAATAGGTAATGTGATCAGTTTATAATAATGCTCCTTGAGCTAGATTTGACTAAATGAATAAATTAGTTCAACGTTCAGAGCGTTTTACGATGTCAACAAAAAGAAGTCGACTATCTTCAATTCGTTGCTGGGAACGTTTGAACTTTCCTTGTTACCTTATTAAAAGGAAACGTTTGCTTAAACGGTGTATTTTTTACCGCGTTTTATCTACCACTGATCGATGTTATCAGGCGTTTGCAAGACGTTTACATTGTGTACGAAGAAATAGGAGGAGCTCCAATTAAATATAAGCGCCTATAGAAGAGATGTGTCGACCAAGCCTTTTGTTTTATTTTTATTCGTGTATGCAACATTTTAACATACTGAAAGGACAAGGTTTGATAACTGTTGTGAAAAGTTTGTGAAATTGTTGACATGTTTTACTTAGCTGTGTGACTGCTTATATAAAGGAAAAACAAATCAACCTTTATCAATGTCCAGGTTATTCGAATAGTCGAGCCTGGTGAAGAAGGACATCTATTGATTTTAGGTGGTTCTCACAATATAATCTTCTTCTCGGTTGTTTCCATTTTTTAAATAATAAAAGATTTATTTAAACCATTTTTGGTGTAATGTTTCCTACAAAATCAAGGAGTTGCCTAGCTCCGTGTTTTTGTGGAAAACATTACACTCTAAATGGTGGCGGCAGCTGCCACCATTTTTAGTGTAAAGTTACCTTATACTTTTTACAGTGTACGCATCCGAACTCCAAACTGTATTTTATTCACCGATAAAACACAGGTACTTATTTATTATTTCTTAAATAACACACAGCTGTCTCTCTTCTTTGTGTATATGGAAGACTGCGGAAGTCGTGTTAGAATTAAGAAATAATAAATAGGTACCTGTGTTTTATCGGTGAATAAAATACAGTTAGTCGTTCGGATGCGAGTAAATTAAATCACTCGTTCGAATGCGAGTCCGAACTCCTAACTGTATTCACCGATAAAATACAGGTACGTATTTATTATTTCGATTCTAACACAACAATAACCCCATTGTTTACGCTATTGTTGGGGCACTATATATTTTCTCGGAGGTCAAGGTAATCAGGCTGTAATGTTTACAGGCTATTCCATTGGGCGCCCCCGTATGCTGCGAAGCATTGTACGAGATGTTGGGAATGGCGTTTCAATACACTAGTAGTCACGTGACAAACAATTAAGTCATTGCTTACGTCATTTAGCTTGCGCTGTATGACGTCAAACGTTTTCAGCTTGTTCAAGATGCTTTATGTTATGCACTGATGCATATGATGGGTTTCTATCGGGAGTGTGCACGGTTTGGGAGCATGGCAAGTTTGTTGTAATTAAGTATTAGTTAGAGGCTATGAAGTGAAATTTTAACAATTAAGAAACCCTAAGGGAAGGAGCGCAGCGACTGACCGGGGTTTCTTAATTGTTAAAATTTCACTTCTTAGCCTCTAACTGACTTAGTGTTTGTCCTACTCTTTCCCCGCGCTTCTACGAAACCACGCCTCTTAACACGTTCGAGCTTCTACTAAATCCAAACAAGCGCGTGCCATTTAGTAGGCGATTACTTAATGATTAAATGGTTACAATTGGTGATCGTTAGATTGGAAGAAAAAGTAGGGCAAACACTAACATTTCATTAAAATTACTGTTGAGTTTGTCTTCGTGACGTATATTTACCAAGTGACGTCATGTAACGCGGTGTAACGCGGGGAAATAATGGAACAGCTGTTTTATCGTATGTCTCTCTTCTTTGTGTATATGAAAGACTGCGGAGGTCGTGTTAGAATTATCATTTATGCAAATTATTTATGCAAATTCATTTTATGATGAAATTTGGACTGTTATCATTGGACTGGTTTTGTGGAAAAGCTTTGGCAGTATATAACCAGACTCTGGGAGCAGCTCAGCAGTTCAATAGATGGTTACGGAATGCAGATGGGTCCAGCATTCCGTTTCAAAAGATAGTTACGGAATGCTGGACCCATCTGCATTCCGCAACAAGATATTGAAATGCTCGTCAAAATGCGTCAATTTTTTTGCTACAAGGCGAGGTTAAATCGAGGGCTCAGTACAAAACTATTGTATCTCCTTCTTTATTCATATGTAGTTACAATAGTTTTTCGCCGACCCCTCGAAATAAAAACGTATCGATCGATCGCTCAGCAGTTCAGAAGCTCAGTATTCAGTAAAAGTTAAATTTGAATTGGATGCTTTTAAAAACATAAAATATATTTGTGAGAGGATTTACTGTTTATTGTGGTCATTCATAATAACAGTGAAATTGGATATTTGGACTAAACCAGAAATATTGGAATCGTTAATTGAATTGAATGTTGTTTAACAGCTCATCAACACAGTATAGGCTATTTAGAGCCGCCCCAGAGAGAGGATACATAGGAATCCGGGAACCTGCCTTACTCTTATTATCGAATAGATTCCTTTGGTTCTTTAACGTGCTCGGAGGATAGACCGATACACGGGACCGCCCGGTTTACGTCCCCATCCGACGGACGAGGCTAAGGGAAAGTGTCTTGCCCAAGAACACACCGACGGAACTCAGTCTCACCACGGAGGATTGAACCCAGGGCCTCCGGTTACAAGTCCGCCGCGCTACCGACTGCGCCACGCCATCTCGGTAACAAGTCGATACCCGATGATAAAATGACCGTAAAATAACACCGTACACTATGCAGAATTAACATACTTATATAGCTACGTACGAGCGTACATGCTCAAAAGAATATCACCCGGTAATAAGTGGTAATAAGTCGTGCATACGTGATAAAGAAGTATAATATGGAGTCAAATATATACTTTCGTATTTAATAGACAAAAACACATTTTCAAATATTCAAAAAATATAATCAAAGAAATGACCATGGGTTCCAAATGGTATATTCGTGGGAAGAAGTGCAGTGCTGATAAAGGTGAGATCTTTTGCGTCGAATATTGTGATGTTCGTAGTTTGGGTTAAACTATCTAAAACCGGAAGTATGAGAATGCCATCATCTTCCGCAACGCCATCTGGCTTCGGTATGAAATATGCCTCGTTGAAGAACATTCCGTGGGCATACCACGATTTGTCTCCCTTTCCTCCGCATACGTCTTTTTTGGCGATGGCCATGTGAAGGAAGTCCTCGCCGTCATAGTTATCGACAATGCCGTATATGTAGCAATTTTTTTCTGATCGATATTTTTCATTGATTGTTGGGAAGTCGAGGTGGTTGACATCAACACCGACATCTTCGGAGTTTTCATACGTATATACATCGACTTCATCACCTGCTAGATCAAGTGTATATCGTTTTAAAGTTACGTTTCCCGAGTTCCTCCTTTCTGCTGGGTTGTGTAGTTCTGCCATCCCCATCATGTGCATCTCACTCGTGTTTTTATAAGTACAAACATCCACAATGATTTCGTTGCCGAAGAGGGTATACTCGTAGGCATTTGCGACATGCAAAAAGAACATATTTTCAGTTTTCATTGTTTTAACGAAGCCGGTTTTCAGATTAATAACGTATAATTTTGTGACGTCAGTGCTGACCCACTCGAATGCGTCGAGCGGTTTAAAGTCTTTAAACATCCCTGATGGATTGACGTAGAAAGGAACTGCAAACAGGACTGCATAGTTTTGTGTGACGGCGAATGAGTGCATATAGGATGCTTTGTCAACTTCGATTGTCGCTATCACCTCTCTTTCACTCGCAGATTTAATTCTCATAAATATTAATTTACTTTTTATTTGCGGTATAGGCGGAGCAACAGAAACAAAGGTCAAGTAGTTTGATGTACCGTATTCCGGAAGTGGATGGGCGGAGCTGAGTGTAATTAAGGAATCGAAAGGGTTTACGTTTGGAATTGGCGGATGAATACCTTCAATAGTCTGCAACGTGTACGGGTCAACAGAATACACGTTCCAATAATCGCTGACTACGGCAAAGTCGTTTTTGTCTCCGCCGAAATTGAAAATGTTCACGTTCATATTGTCCGGACCGTTTCTGAAAGATTCTAATTCTTCAACAATACCAAATGCCGGATCAACACTGTCTAACATGAGATAAGGAGCGATATCATTGGCTGCTAGCGACTCATTGTAAGACTTGGAATAGATCATCCGGGTACTAAAGTAGGCACTTCCGTTACCAGAAAACGTCCAGCTCGACAGTTTCCCGAAGGCGTCTAGTGCGTTCTTAAACTTCCGGGAACCAACCTCGAAACGACCAAGACCATTTCGAATCTGCAATAAGCAATTGTTTGCAAACCTAAGCAAAATTTCACAGAAAACAAGTGACAACAATGTATAGAAAAACAACAGACCTAACAACAAACTTCCTATCTGAAGCAATGAAGACGCAAAATGTCACGTTGCGCCTTAATTTTTTCTTCTAACTCCTATCTAAAAAATGCATTGCTTTTGATGGGAATACATTCAAAAGATTCACAAGGAAGAGCAAAATAGAATTATCTTAAATTTCGGAATAAGAAATTGCATAAAAAGTTGATTAAAGTTAAATATATCATTGTTGGATTTTCCATTAAAAACCAAGCAATTGACGTACTGAAAGGCATGTCACGAGTTACATCCATGTTCTACGACCTTAGACATATATAAATGTGTTCACTTACCAAAGATCCTTTCAGCCATAGCGGCAGTGTTTGGTTAAATTTGATGGCCACATCCTGCATTTCATCTAGGTTTGTCTCGAAGAAAACATCCACGCCCTCTTTTTTATTTTGACGACATTCTACCGCAATCAAGATGCAGAAAAGCAAAACCGTAATTTTTATCTCCATTTTAGTATATTATTATTTCCTTATTTTCCTTATTATTATTTCTTTTTTTCAAATACTTTTTATTTCTCAACCAGTCATGCCAGTGATGACGGTTCTACTGATGGTCACATCGATTCTTATCTTTGCACGTAAGCTTCGGGTCGTCCGATCAAGTTAGATTTGCTCTTAAAGGTAGAATATCTGCCTTTGTGGCGTATACTTACGAACCCCTTACACATTTCTGGTCGTTTACGGGACCATTGTTATTTTTAGTTTTTAAAATGTTTTTTGTATATGCATTATGAGTATATATCTTGTTCTATAGCAAGAACAAAATGTTGTGTGAGAGTATGAGTGGCGGTTCATGTCGTAAGTCTCAAAAGTAACGCGTTAGAAAAAGTAACGCGCGTGTTAGAAAAAAAATGCGTTACCCTAAATTTCTAACGCGTTACTTCTGATTTTTTAACGCGTTAGAAATGAGATTTCCCCTATATATATGCAACAGAAAAGTAATTATTCAACATTTCCTAACGCGTTAGACATAAAAAAGTAACGCATTACTTTTTACATGTTTAATTAAACAGTAACGCGCTACTTGTTAATATTTGTTTGCATTCTAGGAGTAACGCGTTAGAAATATATCTGTAACGCGTTAGAGATGCAGCAAGTAACGCGTTACTTGTCAAATCCCTAAACCAGTGAAAATCAAGTTTACAAACACTGAAACAATGGCTTACCGCGCTTGTGTAGTCTTCGCTGGCATTGAGTAAAGGCTGGAGTGGAGTCTTGGAGTAGGTTACGGAGTCAATTTCTTTTGGATGGGGAATGGGTCGGATGGCGGGGGCCGGGGTGGTGGAAAATTTGAATTTGATTTTGTTTTTATATAATTGACTTCCTTTCCTAAAGTCACACTTTTCCCATATCTACAGAACTAAACCACAATAAGCAATTACAAACGACCCATGTAAACACTAAAGTCACACTTTTCCCATATCTACATGTAAACACTAAAGTCACACTTTTCCCATATCTACATGTAGATATGGGAAAAGTGTGACTTTAGTGTTTACATGGGTCGTTTGTAATTGCTTATTGTGGTTTAGTTCTAGCATTGCCCATGAAAAAAATAAAATGAAATGATGTAAAAATGATTGAATTGGTATTTCCTTTTTATTTTATTGAAAAACATTCAACCCATCGATATATATAACCCAAAACGTGAGCGGTGTAGTTAGCAGTTTTGAGAAGTGTATATAAAAAGTTCAAATTACAAAAAAAGCCATAAAATTTGACTCCAAAAACTCGTTCCAAAAACTGACTCCAAAACTTGACTTCAAAACTGACTCCAAAACTCACGCTAAGACTCCACTTCAGCTTTTAGCTCATGCCGTCTTCGCTCAGCGTGGATGTATCTTGTCAGTGAAGTCTGTGATAAGCACATTATTCAGGTCACATTTTACTTCCTTACAGATAGGACAGTTTAGTTTCACCGTATATCGGTAAAGAATGTGTGTCTGGGTTCTTGAATATATAATATTATATACATCATAATAACCATGTGTGGGGTCAGTATATAAGTTGAACCTTTTTAATTAAACTAGTACCTAAATAAAGATAATAAGTGCACACAGAATACCCTTGGATATGAATAACGAATATTGTCACGTATACATAAGTTGAACCTTTTTAATCAAACTAGTACCTAAATAAAGATAATAAGTGCACACAGAATACCCTTGGATAAGAATAACGAATATTGTCACGTATACATAAGTTGAACCTTTTTAATTAAACTAGTACCTAAATAAAGATAATAAGTGCACACAGAATACCCTTGGATAAGAATAACGAATATTGTCACGTATACATAAGTTGAACCTGTTTAATTAAACTAGTACCTAAATAAAGATAATAAGTGCACACAGAATACCCTTGGATATGAATAACGAATATTGTCACGTATACATAAGCTGAACCTTTTTAATTAAACTAGTACCTAAATAAAGATAATAAGTGCACACAGAATACCCTTGGAATATGAATAACGAATATTGTCACGTATACACAAGTCTCATTTATTCTCATTTATTTGACGTCTTTGGGTGCTTTTTTACATAGGGACGTTTATACGTAGATGCACCCTAGAGGAAGATGGTGTATATCAAAAATCGTCTCGCCGTTCTTAGACGTGTATTTTATGTACTACTTACATATATATATATTATAGGCTGTGAGCTAGTAGGAGAAACCCTCCGCCAAGGGGGAATTTTGTAGGGTATGATTTTCTGAAAGAACATACAGTAAGTTTCAAATGAGATTGGGGCTTTAGTGAGTTTTTGGGGAAAACACTGCGTTTTTAGACGAAAATCGCCGAAATCTGGAATTATAATTTATGGATTCGATACTTAAATATTGAGATTTTAAGTAAACATTTAAAACATTTAATAAAATCGCTGATTTCTGTAATACATTGGGGGATATTTAACTAAAAATTAGTTGTCATTTTCGAAATATCAAACAACATTATCATAGTCGGAGACATAAACGAAGATCAATTAAGAGATGAAAATCATAAACTAAGAGATATTATCATTACTAACAATATGAAAAATGTGATCACCGAACCAACTAGAATAACAGATCATTCTTCAGCACTTTTAGATCCAATCGTTGTTTCGGACTCAATACGTGTTTTTTAATTCTGGTGTTATTAATACACCAAGTGATATGAGTGATCATTTTGGTACATACGTACATGTCAAATTTAGTTATAATATTAAACCGACATATATACTAGACGTGTATGGCTTTACAAAAAAGCTGACTTTGGTACATTGAACATGCTCATTCGGGAAACCGACAGGTCTTTTATTGATAATGGTTCTGTAAACGACGCTTGTCGAAACTTTACTGCTAAATTTGTAGAACTAATCAAAATGTGTGTCCCTTTAAAAACTGTAACCATTTGCCCAAATGACAAACCATGGTACGACTCTGAAATCCGCCGCGCTTCAAGACAACGCGATAGACAAAAGCGTAATGCGTCAAAGCATACAACTCTCTTACAATGGACTATATATAAACGACTCAGGAATAAAGTCAATAATCTTAAGAAACATGCAAAAAAAAAAATCTATAACAATATCGAAGAAGTTATAACTGAAGCAAATGTTACTAACCAAAGGCAATATTGGAAACTTTTAAAATACTTTATCAAAACTAACAAACACTCGGAAACCATACCACCTTTTAAAATCCTACTACCAAATGGTGAAGTCAGTTATCATATCTCAGATCAAGAAAAGGCTGACTGCCTAAATGACTATTTTGTATCTATATCTTCAGTTAATGATACACACGCTATGTTACCAAACTTTACACTTATAACCAATGCAAAATTAGAAACTATAATAATTACAGAATCCGAAATAATCGATATTATAAAATTATTAAATGTTAACAAAGCATGCGGGGACGACGAAATGAGTCACAAGATGCTAAAAGTATCAATGTATACTGTTGCAAAACCGTTATGCATAGTTTTAATAGATCATTACATGAATGAATATTTCCAGATATTTGGAAAACCGCTGTAGTTATGGCGTTTTTTTTTAAAAGAATGCGACGCTAGCGTCCCTAGCAATTATAGACCGATATCTTTACTTAGCTGTTTAGGAAAGGTCATGGAAAGGATAGTTTTCAAACACATGTATAATTTTTTCCGTATTCACAATCTCATTTATAAATACCAATCCGGCTTTCTCCCAGGTCACTCTACAGCCTACCAACTTATAGACATGTACCACCATATATGCCAAGCTTTCGATGCCAAACAGTGTACGTGTATAGTTTTTAATGATATTTCAAATGCCTTTGATCGTATATGGCATCAAGGCCTCATATTTAAGATAAAACAACACGGAATTGAGTTGGTTATCAAGTTACCTATCTGACCGTTTTCAAAGGGTTCGGGTCGGGACATCCACATCTGAAACAAAAATGTTGAAAGCCGGAGTGACACAAGGATCAGTCCTGGGTCCTCTGCTTTTTCTAATTTATATAAATCATATTGCCGAACACATGTTAAGTATAACGCGTCTTTTCGCAGACGACAGTTCTCTTTCAATGTCCACATCTAGCATAGACGATATGGAAGGTATTTTAAACCACGATTTATGTATTATATCAGATTGGTCGAAACGGTGGCTTGTTCAATTTAATCCAAATAAAACTGAAGTGCTGTTTTCTCTCTGACACGCACGGACCGCCGTCCACAGCTACGTTTAAATGACGTTCTGCTTACAGTTGTAGAAAACCATAAACATTTGGGAATAATGTTGAGTTCAGATGGTAAATGACATGAACACATTAACAGTATAATAGCTTCTGCGTCAAAAGTTTTAGGCCTAATGCGACTTTTAAAATTCAAATTGAATCGTAAAACACTTAATCAGATTTATCTATCATACATACGTCCCATCTTAGAATACGCATCTATTGTGTGGGATGGGTGTTCTGTCTACGATCGAGAAAAGCTTGAAAAACTCCAATATGAGGCCGCACGGATTGTTACTGGATTAACAAGATCGGTATCAAAACAAAAATTATTATCTGAAATCGGATGGCTCTCATTATCCGATAGAAGTAAATCACAAAAACTTGCCATTGTTTATAAAGTCAATAACGGCATAATGCCTCCTTATGTTACTAACCTTTTCCCTCCATTTGTCCAGGAAAATAACCCTTATAACCTAAGAAACAATAACAACTATGAGACAATGGCAAGAAGAACGGATTTTTTTTCCGGATCATTTGTACCATCATCTATTACTCTGTGGAATAACTTACCAGTCGAAATTAGAAACTCCGAATCTCTTGCTATCTGTAAACGCAAACTTAAAAGCTTAATATATGTTAGCCCTACAGTTCCTAGTTTCTTATTACATGGTCCGCGACCACTTGCCGTTATACACGTAATTCGTAATGCATGTAGCAATCTTAATAACGATCTTTATACAAACCATTTACGACCATCACCAAGTTGCAAATGCGGACATGTAATAGAAGATGCAGAACATTTTATGTTTTATGTAATATATTTCACATACAACGACTTACTCTATTTCAATCCACTCGACGTTTTCATCCGCTAAGTGTAAACACTTTGCTTTTCGGTCAAGAACAACTCTCAGATGAAGAAAATACATTAATTTTTAATGCTTTCCAAAAATACATTAGCGAAACCAAGCGCTTTACAAACTAGCACATTTTACCAAGTTCTTACAAAGGGTGCATACTGCTCTGACTCACTGTACTGAATGTCTATAACTCACTGTACTGAATGTCTATAATCTCGCTTTCTGCTATCACTACCTTGCTTCTTCCTATCTCTTTTCTCTATGCCATATTTGACAACAACTAATGGAACTGATTTCAGGTATATTCAAGTATATGGTAATTGTTAAACCAACAGTGTATATATATACTATGTAACTAATAGCTTAGCCATGTACATTTTTGTAATATATTGTATTGTGAAGGGCCGTAACTAATGTTGTTAGAACGTGTGGCCCAACCCGATTGCATATTATATGGCAATAAAATATGTTTAAATCAAAATCAGAGAGAAATAACCTTGAGCGACCCACAGCCGAAGGCCGCTGGGCCGACACACAGGTTTTGTGACTCAACGGGAACGGTGTCCAGCCTCGGCAAAGGTCTAGGAGTAGTATATTATTGCACATTGGACTGCAGAAATGTTATAATATTTTTTTCCCCGTTCTTTCTATGCACTTTTATTTTTTTCCCGATACCTTAATGCATTACAGAAATCAGCGATTTTAGTAATTTTTTCAACATTTTGCCCTAAAATGCCAATATTTGATAAATATTTGAGCATATATGTTATATCTGATACAATAAATGACTTGGATGTGTATAGTGTGCAACATTTTATTGCTTCAATTTGATAAGTTTATGTTCAAACTATTTTCAAAAGATAATTCCAGATTCTGTCGATTTTTGACGGAAATACACATTTTTCGCCTGAAATTAAGGCAATATTTTAAGCATCATATGGTTCAGGACTTTTTTCTACTTAATTATTGGACCTTTGTCTATCCAAAATATTACAATATGTCTTTATTCTATTGTATTAAATATGTTTTCTAAATTTTAACCCAATACCCCCAATGGATTACAGAAATCAGTGATTTTTGTCATTTTTTCTAACATTTTGCCCTAAAATGCCAATATTTGAGCACATATGTTATATATGATGCCAGGAAAAACTTGAATATGTATGCTGTGCAACATTCTATTGCTTCAATTTGATAAGTTTATGTTCAAACTAATTTTAAAAGATAATTCCAGATTCTGTCGATTTTTGACGGAAATACACATTTTTCGCCTGAAAATTAAGGCAATATTTTAAGCATCATATGGTTCAGGACATTTTTCTACTTAATTATTGGACCTTTGTCTATCCAAATATTACAATATGTCTTTATTCTATTGTATTAAATATGTTTTCTAAATTTTAACCCAATACCCCCAATGGATTACAGAAATCAGTGATTTTTGTCATTTTTTCTAACATTTTGCCCTAAAATGCCAATATTTGAGCACATATGTTATATATGATGCCAGGAAAAACTTGAATATGTATGCTGTGCAACATTCTATTGCTTCAATTTGATAATTTTATGTTCAAACTAATTTTAAAAAACAATTCCAGATTCCGGCGATTTTTGACAAAAATAGAAATTTTTCGCCCCAAAAGTAAGGCATTTCCAAACATCATGCGGTTTGGAACTTTTTCTATTTAATCACTGGACCTTACCCTGCCAAAAAGGTTACAATATTTCTTTTTTCTATTGTATTAGATATATTTTTAATTTTTAGTTGAATACCCCCAATGTATTGCAGAAATCAGCGATTTTATTCATTTCTTTTAACATTTTTACCCAAAATCTCAACATTAAGTATCGGATCCATAAATTATATTGTGGGACATGTAGAGATGCGTTCCGAGAACGATTCCATCAAATCGACTTGGTTCTAGTATATTCCTTTCTTTTTCTAAAAAATAATTTCAGATTTCGGCGATTTTCGTCTAAAAACGCAACGTTTTCCCCCAAAACTCACTAAAGCCCGAACGCTCAGATGTCTCATTTTGAAGCTTAATGCATGTTCGTTCACAAAATCATACCCTACAAAATTCCCCCTGGGGTGGTGGGTGGTGTGTGTGTGTGTGTGTGTGTGTGTGTGTGTGTGTGGGAGGGGGGGGGGGTGGTGGCGAGGTGTGTGTGTGTGGGTGGGGGGGGGGGGGGGTCTACAGCCAGCTCAAGAACTATTAGTAGATATTCTTAAAAACACTCGAAACATTCCTTCAACTAATATTGGTCTTATACGCGTAATCGTTTGAATATTAAAGGTACTCACGGCAATATACTATCAATTATCAAACATTGAAATTAGCGTCTCGATTTATTTATAGGCTACAGTATCATTTTGACTTTAAACCTACTTGCATATAATTAAATACAATTTTGAGTTTATATTATTGGTGCAATATAATCAACAGTTAATGATATGCAAAAACAAATTGCTTTAAACTATTATTATAATTAATGTCGAACAAATGCAAGTTGTGTCGAAAAATAACGGGACGCCGCGGGTTTTTCAAACATCACGATTGTCGTGTGTCCCTTTAATAATTAAGATACCTTCAATGGGGGTGAGTTCGGGATACAGAATTATAGACATTGTAACGAGGTCTTTGGTCGAATGATTTTAGCACATCGCGTTAGGTTTCCATTGAGTAACGTGTTACTTATCTGACATGTAACGAGTAAGTGACCGTTCTGGCCTGCTAATTTCTAACGCGTTAGAAAATATTTTACCCGGACCAAGTAACGCGTTACTAACGAGAGTAACGCTTTAGAAAATTGACAGTAATCGCTTATTTTCAGTTAAACAAATAGGATATAGAGATTATTTAACTGCTGGGATCGATTATAGGGAAATCCTTCACGAGATGATAGGCGTGTGGTTCTTTCACGAACGAGCGTAAGAGAGTGAGTGAAAAACAACACGCGCATACCATCGAGTGAAGGATTTCCATGTAATCGATCTCAACATTTAAATAATCTATTTATTACATTTTTAATCAGAATATGTATGATTTTAACCAGAATTATACGCTTTATTTAGCGTTATCGCCGGATGCCGTCGACGTCACCAACACGTTATTGACGTCATAACTCGCAGTTAGCTATTTTTGTGTTACGTCAAACGTTCTTACCTTGTTCAAGATGCTTATTAATGTTATATGCACTGATGCATATGATGGGTATGCATTAATGGAACAGCTGTGTTTTATCGTAAAATAACATACAGCTGTCTCTCTTCATTGTGTATATGAAAGAATGCGGAGGTCGTGTTAGAATAGTTATTAATATTTAGCGATTATGAATATTCTTTCACTGAGAAATCCCAATCTTTCTCCCATTACATTTGTAACGCGTTACTTTGGACTTGTGACACTGTAACAAAATGAGTGTATATGTACTTAGAGTAGGGGCTATTCCGTTTCACAAAGATCCCATTTGGACTAGTGTGTGCTCCTACGTTCTGTAGCTGTATGAGGAAGGTTTTAAAGGGTTTGAACTGTGCTAATAGTTGTGTAGATGATATTTTGATCTTTACAGTTACTTGGAAGCAGCATGTTGTAGCGTTACAACAGGTCTTTATAAATAGTAGATTACGGTTGGCAAGTTTGACAGCAAGGCCGACTAAGTGCAGTATTGGTTATTGCAATCTTGAGTGTCTGGGACATATGATAAAGGGTTCACACACGTTGCAAAGGTAAATGCAGTTCAGAACGCAGAGAGGCCCAGAACAATGAAACAGTTAAGGTCTTTTTAGGTGTAGTTAGTAGGATTCTACCAGAAGTTTATACCAAACTTGTCAGCCATTGCGGTACCGTTAACGGACTTGACGAAGAAGGGTCAGCCAAACAAGATTATGTTGAAAGAAAGTCACGAGAAGGCTTTTCAGGCGTTAAAGCGTTATTCTGAAGTTACCAGAGCTCGATAAACAATTCATTGTCAGGACAGATGCATCAGAGTGCGTTCTAGGAGCAGTGTTGTTACAGGAGTCGGAAGGGGTGAAATGGCATGTGGCCTATGCTAGCAGGAAGTTGTTAGATAGGGAAAAAAACTATTCGATAATCGAGAAAGAGTGTTTAGGGTGGTATGGGGAATTTACAAATTCCATACTTACCTTTTTGGTAGGGAAATTATAATAAAAACCGACCACCAGCCCCTCACATATCTGCATAAGTCTAAGATGGTAAATTCGAGGCTAATGAGATGGGCGTCAGCGTTGCAACCATACCGAATGAGGATTCAGGCGATTCCCGGTAGGGACAATGTAGTAGCAGACTATATATATTTAGGTAGACAGGAGACAGTGTTTCAGTTTTACTGTACCTCAGGTGAATTTAAATTCATAGTTATTAGTAAGGTAGGTCCTAGTTGAAGGACTGTAATTAGGGAGCTGTGGATAAATATATGCTAGTAGAGGAAGCTAGAATGTAAATAGTGTTATTGTAATGTTTGTATATATATGGTTCATTTTGTAGTTAGAAGAAGTGTAACTACTTTTTCTCAAGGGGGAACGTGTTGTAACAAAATGAGTGCATATTTACTTAGAGTTTCTAACTGTGTTTGTCGGGGCCTCATTTTCCCTGATTTTGAATAGGAATTTTGATAGATTTTTGCCAAGCGCATCACTTTTAATCGATGCGTATACCTAATAAATGTTATTTTACTAGATTCATTCTATTGATAAAGAATAAGTTGTTTTGGCTTTTATTTCATCAAAATCCATTAAATATTAAGAAAGTTATGATTTTACAAGCTGTGTATTTTTATTAAATTTGCCAGTATTTACCAGTGCGGGCATAACTAAAGGTATAGATTGCTCATATAAGATAGAGTTCAAAACTACATCACTACGTGCAGTCCGAGAAGTCCGACTGTTACAGTAACCACTGCCACCACGCATATTTATAGCTGAAATCAAGTTTAATTTTTTGGTTAAATACTTTTTAGGTCAATATATTTCAACTTGCCTTGTTCATAATATAGGAAAATACTCAAAATGGTGTGTAAAACGGTATCTGGTTACAAAAATAATTTAAAAGATAAATCAGTTTTAGCGAATATATATTTAATATGCAAGCCAAAACAGGTTGATTGTTTTCAACATATGTTATTGCCAATTTGCACCTCCGCGCAGTGATATTGTAGCCAATAATCCCTGCCACCACACAAATCACGTGACGATAGCTGAGGCCATGTGATTACAAAAAATGGCGATACATTAGGTAATGCTTGGTACAGTAAACTCTTGCCGTAACCAACAGGCAATTGACAATAACATCATCACCTTCGAGAATAGGTGGAAAACATTCGACCTGTTTTGGCTTGGGTGTAATCTCTTTATTAAACGTACGCACAGCCTCCGTAATGTTCTCAACGGAATACATGTTTGTTTACAAGTAACTAAGTAAATCGATCATACTGACGTCAATCGAATTTTTCTATATCGCAAGAATATTTCTCACGAGTGAATTATTTTCCGTATCACGATAAAAATGTTAATTAAACTAAATAATATATATTCTGTGATGAATTTCTTTCCAATCGTCTTTTGACACAAGTATTCCTTCTTCTGTTACTCCTTTGGCGACAGCGGGGAGTAATATCATGACGTCAATTCGTGACGTAAGATCGTGACGTCTATCGTTTAGTTCATAACATTTGGCTACTGTTCTATCTTGCACACTAGACGAGATAGCACAGTAGAGGAAGGGATATGTCATAGATTTTCTCAAACTGGGAAATTTCTATATTTCATCACAGAATATATAATATAAATTATTTTTGTAACAAGATACCGTTTTTCAACTATTTTCCTATATTATGAACAAAGCAAGTTGAAATATTGACATAAAAATATTCAACCAACAAATTAAACTAAGCTGGATTTCAGCTATACTTTTTTGTGGTGGCAGTGGTTACTGTAACGTATAGGGAAAGTTACCACTGCGGGGAGTTTGCCAATTTGCCTGTTGTTGCTGTACCAAGCACTACCTAGTGTATCGCCATTTTGTAATCACATGGCCTCAGCTATTGTCACGTGATTTGTGTGGTGGCAGGGATAATTGGCTACAATATCAGTGCGCGGAGGTTGGACATTTGTATGGATGGCGTGTTCAGTCAGGTACCCGTGTAGGGACTGTATAAATTGGTGTCGAAATCATAAGACATTGTCACAGGATCGCAAACTATTCTCCAGGGTAGTAGTGACCAGTACCAGTAACGACAGGGCCGTATACGCTAGGAGCGTAGGTAGAGCGTATAGAGTGTATTGTTGGGAGCATGGTCTACGGGGTCGTAGGTGGGGAACTACGTCATTCGCTAATTGGGCGACAGACCAGGCGATAGCCACGGAGACGCTAGGCAAGAGGGCCTAGATAACGTCACCGGATGTGGAATATCGGGACTTGAGCCTTCGCCGGTAAGGGTCGTGCGACTGGGCGTCGCGTGGGAATTACGTCACCGAAAGTATGTGTGGTATCGGGACGAATAGCAATCGCTAATAAGGGCCGTGCATATAACGTGGAAGTGAATTCACGGATGTAAAGTATTAGTGTCGTAACGGGTACTACAGAAAGGCACCCGGGGTACATATATGTATACAAAAATGTACCCGAAAATCATCGAAATCCAGAAAGGCCCCCAAATATACATAAATGTACCCGAGACAAAATACAATGTCGTAAAACGCGGCCGTAACGCGTTCTGTTACTTCACGGAACGAAACTTTCATTGTTTACAAAGTTTAATCGATTCACTTTTTAAAAGCCGCTAGCAGTTGCCTCCGCCTTAAAGGAATGCAGTTGGTCTAAATATTGACCAGCTCATCTTGAATGACAAGCTCCATATTTGTTTACTATTTTGCGCGGGGTTTGATGATTTACAACTTCCGGTTTTACGACAATACGTTCTGTATTTTATTACTAACTATGGCAGCCTAAATATGTTTTAAGAACAATAGCGCAATAGTTAATGATAAACAATATTGTTTAAGCAGTTATTTTATCAAGTTTTAAATTGTTTCAATTCCGCCAATGAGATATTGTTTGTCCGTGTACGTTTCTGTATATTTGGGAGCCGTTCTGGAATTCAAAGATTTTCGAGTACGTTTCTGTATACATAAATGTACCCCGGGTACCTTTCTGTAATACCCGATACGACAATGACCCCATCAGCATTAGTGCCGGACACTGAACTGTACCGGAAGGACTCAGCTAGATATAGCTTTGAGATATAAAATAGCTGTGATATAGCATACATATATGTTCAGTCTGATTAAAACCGAACAGTTTAATGTTTACTAATCATAAGTGTATAGGGTTTCATCTAACGTGTAATGAAATTCATTTTAAAAAATGCTTTAAAACGTTCTACTTGATATTTTACTTTGTCATTTATATTCATTTGTATATATATTCATCTTCAGTTGTTGTAAATAAATTTTGATTCTCCCTAGGTGAGTTGTCTCCACTTGGTCCCTCTTGTTACAGACACGAACCGTTACTCATATGAGAGTGTGCTTGATTTAATCATTAAACATTTATATTTTGTTTCGTTATGATACAGTTTGTTTTGGAAAACATATGACTAAAGCAAAATTATATTGTGTCATGTAACGCATGACCCCGTTTCAATTGCATACACGGAGTTATGTATTATTTTACCCTGGAACAGGGACTCAGATACGTAATATAAACGGGCCCTGCCCGGACTGAGGATCATAAATGTCCAGTTATGCCTGCATAACGTACGTTATGGGCAGTGTCTGGGGTTCATTATTGATAACGCCAAGATTAGATAAGAAGCATAGTGCTATTACGCGCAGGAACATGAGGTCAGTGTGTGCGCCATATGCTGATTCGCTGCGTGTGTGTGTGTGTAGTTAGAAGGTTTAGAGTCCGTCCGCCAACTAACACGTCGAGGTAACCCTGACGCGATGGGCACAATAGAGTCTGGACTTTTCTAGCTGAGTGTGTTGGTTGATCTGGTGATGCTGCTGTGGTGTCGATTCTGTTGTCTGTATGTAGATGATGTGTCGCTTTCGCTCTGTGTAGTTGTCGCTGCGGCGGTGACGTGTTGTCTGGCGTGGCTGGTGGTGCTGTCCTGCATCCGCTACTGGTATATTGTCGGGGGTCCTTGTTTTGGGGCCACACCCATCACATTATGGCGCTGCACACATTATCAGATGACAGTATGGAAGAATTCCCTCTTCGGTTGTCAGACAACAGTCGAATGCAGGCCTCGGCGTCGATCCCTAATTATTACTAACTATGTACTTCTACTGTTACTGCTACTGTGTGATGTTGATCTCAGCTTTGGCCCGCGGACTTCTGTCTTTCCAACTTCCAAGTTCATATATACTGCCATCCGATGATGAGTGCCTTGATGGGGGCGCAGGGGACATCCTCACTCTCGGTCAGGTGACACTCATGATCTCCGCGAAAAAACTGCGACGTGCACGCGGTGAAGATATCAGGTGGGCTGATTTGCTGCGTCTGTGTATAAGTGTTTATTTATCCTCGCTGTATTGCACTAAGCATTTTGGTTTAAAGTCTCATCCGAAGGACTGGTAAGGTAGGAAATACTTTATATTTCGGTAAATAACCCAAATTCGGTCCTGGCTGGGATTGAACGCGCGATCCCTGGGTTACTAAGCCGCAATGCTAACCGTTACACTACGGCGCTACCGTGTGTGTATAAGCGTTTATTTATCCTCGCTGTATTGCACGAAGCATTTTAGCGAGCAGACCTCGGTTTAAAGTCTCATCCGAAGGACTGGTAAGGTAGGAAATACTTTTATGAAATATTTCGTTTATTAACCCAAATTCGGTCCTGGCTGGGATTGAACGCACGATCCCTGGGTTACTAAGCCGCGATGCTAACCATTACACCACGGCGCTACCTTTACGGCGCTACCTGGAACGGCAGCGACTCTTATAGCATATGGTAAGGTAGCAATGGACAGGTTCTTTGAGTTTTTCGCTTTGATAATGCAACATGGTGGCAGTGAACGGTTTACATGTGAACAATTGTATTGCTGTGCAGATGTACAGATGTGTAATTCTAGCATGTCGTGATACAAAGATGAATATGTAATCAATATGTAGCGCATATCAAGGATTTGACCAGAACGAAGCGAGGTCGTCTACCTTGATCCAAAATGTTTGGTAGGAAGAACAGATGGTAAAAAATTCGAAGAAAGTGTCTGGTAAGAAAAAACGGTCGTGGCATGTTTACGTCTTTGTGACATTTTTTTTTAAATACTGTTTTAACACATGTGACTTGATCTGTTATTATGTTAAACTTTGTTCCCAGTTCCAACTCAGATATATTGCTATTTTCTCTCGGCAGCTATTTTATTCTTGCGTAAAACCTTGCTTGTTGCCCATCTCTTATATGGTTTCATAATTGCACACGGTAAGATAGCAATGAACAGTTTCTTTGAGTTTTTCACTTTGATATCGCGATCTTATAATTACACATGGTAGTAGTGAAAAGTTTATCTGTGTTATGATGCACACGCTAACGCACACGCATCTCGCGCATGTGAACACTTGTATTTCTGTGCTGATGTGTACTTCTAGCACGTGGTGCTACAAAGGTGAATATGTTATAAATATGTAACGCATGTCAAGAATTTGACCAGAGGGAAGCGAGGTCGCACACCTTGATTCAAAATGTTTGGTAGGAAGAACTGATGGTAAAAATTGTAAAGAAAGTGTCTGGTAAGAAAAAACGGTCGTGGCACGTCTTCCTGACATTATTTTTTTTCACTGTATTTTAAACACCCGTGACTTTATCGGTTATTATGTTAAACTTTGTTCCAGTTCCAGCCCAGATAGAATGCTATTTTCTCTCGGCAGCTATTTTACTCTTCCGTAAAACCTTGCTTGTTGGCTAATGATATTGGCGCGCACATGAGAAGTTGCAGTGTTTGGCGCACCAGTCATTCAGTTTATATTTATCGATTGATCGAGAGAGAACGCAATTTTCCCACCTCCACCCCTTACTTATATATATATATATATACACATTCCTTGCGTGTGTACACATTTCCGGTAGTTTACGAGACCAAAGCTATTTTTAACTTTGGGCGTATTCTTACGAACCCCTTACAAATTTCCGTTTGTTTACGGGACCATTGTTATTTTTTTTTAAATTCTTACGAACCCCTTACACATTTCTGTTTACGGGACCATTGTTATTTTTAATTTTGAAATCATTAAACATGTATATAGTGTTTTATTATATGATACAGTTTGTTTTAGAAAATATATGACTAAAACAAAATTATAAAGCATGACCCCTTTTAATTGCATATACGGAGTGATGTCTTCCTTTATCGCACAATATGACCTATTTATGTGTCGACGTGCCGTAAAACACCATTCATTCATTCTTTTATCTGACCGAGTATCATACATAATGATAAGCGTCTATATACTGCTCAAGAGTTCGTCTAGAAAGTGTGTCTATTAGGTCACGGAATAGTTTATTTCGGTAATTGACTCTGTCGGCCACCAAAGTTGTTATCTTTGGCATTAAAGGGTCCTGCCTCCAGACCGAATAATTAATAACATCTAAAACAATATTTTAAAAATTGGTAATACATATATAAACAAGAGGGCCAAGATGGCCCTATATCGATCACCTGAGTAATGGCCCATTTGGGTCATTTTTAAAGTGCTGTTATTGAACGGTTTACTGAATTTTGGCATTTTTAAGTTTAGTTGTTAAATTATAGAAAAAATAAAATTAACTTTTTATTTGCTTGTGAAATCGATAATATTTAAAGATAAAGTGATTATTTTGTGGTCCTTAAATTGTTTTGAGGAATATATAATACACTATAAGCAATATAGTTTAACAATACATTTGCCCAATACACAGGGCTAGTTTTATTTCTGCACTAATGATATGGTGAATGTTTTATTTGTTTATTTCCTCCACAGTTGTTTATAAATTCCGGTAAAAAATAGAATTTATATAATTTATGGTTTGATTTATTTCCTGTTTATTTGTTTACTTTGACAGCCGGTAAAACATAGGATGTTTGACTTTTCCTATTTTATTTGTTTAGCAGTTTATGAAAGCCGGTAAAACATAGAATGTATATAGCTTATAGTTTAAATTATTTCATGTTTTTTTTTGTGTTTATTATAAAAGTTGGTAAAGCATAGAATGTATATACTTGATTTGATATTTGTATTTGATGTCCGACCAAGCACAAGCTAATGTTTGTGGGAACTTGACCTATGGGAACTTGAACCATGGACAAAAGGAAAATAATATCCAACATTCTTTCACTTGCGTTTGACATACTACAAGTTATTGTTTATATGTTCATGCATTGTATTCTTTATTGTCTCGCCCACATAGTGGGTAGCGAGACATAGCAGTCACATTTTAAATCAACTATATCTCAACAACCGCTGCTCGAATTATTCTGAAACTTTGTCAGATGCTTTGTTGGCTCAAGGGACATCACGTAATGCCAAAATTACCAAGGTCAAGGTTATAGTTTGCGTTATTTTCCCAAAACTTAACCTTGGTTAGGAAACTTAACCTTGGTTAGGTAACTTAACCTCAGTTAACTGTATGTGATTGCCTCATTTTCTTTGTTTGATACTTGCTCATATGTATTGTTGGCATTGGTGGACATCACTGAATGACTAAAATTATCAAGGTCAAGGTCATATTTTGCTTATTTTCCCCAAACTTAACTTTGGTTAGGTAACTTAACCTTAGTTAGGTAACTTAACCTCAGTTAACTTTATGTGATTGCCTAACTTTATGTATTTGATACGTATGGTTGGCATTGGTGGACATCGCTAACATTTGTTTAGTAGTATATGAAAGCCGGTAAAATATAGACTATATATAGCTTATAGTTTGAATTATTTCATTTTTTTTTTGTTTATTATAAAAGTTGGTAAAGCATAGAATGTATATACTTCTTATTTGATATTTGTATTTGATGTCCGACCAAGCACATGGCTAATGTTTGTGGGGACTTGACCTATGGGAACTTGAACCATGGACAAAAGGAAAATAATATCCAACATTCTTTCACTTGCGTTTGACATACTACAAGTTATTGTTTATATGTTCATGTATTGTATTCTTTATTGTCTTGCCCACATAGTGGGTAGCGAGACATAGCAGTCACATTTTAAATCAACTATATCTCAACAACCGCTGCTCGAATTATTCTGAAACTTTGTCAGATGCTTTGTTGGCTCAAGGGACATAACGTAATGCCAAAATTACCACGGTCAAGGTTAAAGTTTGCTTTATTTTCCTAAAACTTAACCTTGGTTAGATAACTTAACCTCAGTTAACTGTACGTGATTGCCTCATTTTCTTTGTTTGATACTTGCTCATATGTATTGTTGGCAGTGGTGGACATCACTGAATGACTAAATTTAATTACCAAGGTCAAGGTCATATTTTGCTTATTTTCCCCAAACTTAACCTTGGTTAGGTAACTTAACCTTAGTTAGGTAACTTAACCTCAGTTAACTTTATGTGATTGCCTAACTTTATGTATTTGAAACTTGGTCATATGTATGGCTGGCATTGGTGGACATCGATGAACGACAAAAAATACCAAGGTCAAGGTCACGTTTTAGGTTATTTACCCTAAACATCAGTTTGATTAGGTAAGTTAACCTCAGTTAACTTTTTCTGATAACTTTAATTTCTTTGTTTGATACTTGATCATATGTATTGTTGGCAATGGCGGACATCGCTGAATGACAAAAATTACCAAGGTCATATTTTGCGTTATTTTCCCCAAACCTAACCTTGGTTAGGTAACTTAACCTCAGTTAACTTTATGTGATTGTCTCATTTTATGTCTTTGATACTTGGTCATATAAACGAAGTTTATGGGGATATACTGGTTTCACCCTGTCCGTCTGTCTGTCTGTAGACGCAACATTATCCGCCCCATAACAACTCTTCCCCTAAAGCAAATCTCATAAAACTGTATGCGTAGACTGCATGTGATAAGAGGATGATCCCTATTGATTTTGAAGTCAGTAGGTCAAAGGTCAAGGTCACCTTGACCGGATAATAAAAAAATGTGTCGACTTCATAACTCCTCTCTCCCTGAACCAATTCTCATGGAACTTCACAGGTAAACTGCCTGTGGTGAGAGGATGACCCTATTGATTTTGAGTTCAGTAAGTCAAAGGTCAAGGTCACCGGGACCCGATAGTGAAAGACTTTGTCCGCCCCATAACTCCGCTCTCCTTCTAGCAAATCTCATGAAACTTCACAGATGAACTACCTGTGGTGAGAGGAGGATTCCTGTTCATTTTAAAGTTAGTTGGTCAAAGGTCAAGGTCACTGGGACCCGTTATTGAAAAACCTTTTCCGCACCATAACTCCTCTCCCCCTGAGGAAAATCTCATGAAACTTCATAAGTGAACTTGATGTGGCGAGAGAATGGCCCCTATTGATTTTGAGATCAGTAGGTCAAAGGTCATAGTCACCGGGACCCGATAATGAAAAACATTTTCCGTTCCATAACTCCTGTTTCTTCGAAGCAAATCTCGTGAATCTTTATAAGTAAACTGCCTGTGGTAAGAGAACAACCCCTATTGATTTTGAAGTCAGTAGATCAAAGGTCAAGGTCACAAGGACCCGATAATGGAAGACCTTGTCCGCTCCATCTCTCCTCTTCCCCTGAAGCAAATCTCATGCAAGTTCATAGATAAACTGCCTGCGGTGAGAGGAAGAACACGTCTGATCTTGATTCAGTAGGTCAAAGGTCAAGGTCATCGGCATCTGATAATGAAAAACCTTGTCCGCTCCATAACTTCTCTTCCCATGAATCAAAGCTCAGGCAACTTCATAGGTGCACTGCCTGTGGTGGGAGGATGGTCTCTATTGATTTTGAAGGTCAAGGTCACCGGCACCCGATAATGAAAAACATTGTCCGCTCCATGACTCCTCTCTTCCTGAAGCAAATATCATGAAACTTCACAAGTGAACTGCCTGTAGTGGGAGGATGACCCCTATTAATTTAGAGGTCAGTAGATCAAAGGTAAGTTTACCGGGACAAGATAATGAAATATCTTGTCCGCCCCATGACTCCTCTCCCACTGAAGCCAATCTCATGAAACTTAACAGGTGGACTGCCTGTGATAGGTCAAATGTTAAGGCCACCATTATCTGATCATGAAAATCCCATTCCACCCAATCTTTCCTCAAACAGTGCGGAATGGGCGGGGGGACTGGTAGTGGGGGTATATTTGTCACCCTTAAAACGCGACAGCTCTAGTTGCCATTGTTGGACATCGATGGATGACAAAAAATACCAAGGTCAAGGTCATATTTTGCGTTATTTCCCACAAACGTAACCTTTGTTAGGTAACAACCTTGGTTAGGTAACCTAATCTCAGTTAACTTTATGATGTCTTTGATACTTGGTCATATGTATTGTTTGCATTGGTGGACATCGCTGAATGACAAAAAATACCAAGGTCAAGGTCATACTTTGCATTATTTTCCCAAAACTACACCCTGGTTAAACCACTTAGCCTCAGTAACTTAATTTCTTATGATTACTTCGCTTTTGTTTGTTTGATACTTGGTCATGTAAAGTGTTGTCTTTGGTGGACATCATAAATTAGTGCTGGAATAAAATTTGGATTCATTATCATATTTTAGGTGTTAACAGTACGGGAGCAGCCTTGATATTTTCCTACATCTTTCAAATATCGCAACCACGCTTGACAACGAAAAGTAGTACGTCATCTTTCGGCAACGTCAAAAAAAAAAAAATGTCCGCCATTTTGAATTTTTTAAAACGCATAATTTGGAAAATTGTGACAATTTTTGATCATGAAATTTCATTTCCCCTTTAGGTTTCGTGATTTTCGGCTGTACCGACTTTTTTTTTAGAAGCTCTACTGCGTGATAAATGCAGACCCGCCTTGTAAAATGTCGAAGCGAGGGGCGATAACTCTAAAAGATGCCATTTTTAGAATACGATTAAAATGACAACAACCGTGTGTTTTTTTTGTTAAATAAAGTACGAGGAGATACTTGAATTGTTGTTTTAGCTCATACATTACATGAATTTTGCTGCATATCACGAAAAGCATGTTATTTCTTTATCAAAAGTACACGAAAATACGAATTGTTTGATTTAACTGTAATTTTGACTCGACTGACCTCGCAAGAACTGCAGGCGCGTATTCGATGGAGCGGGTAGGATGGGCACCCTCTCATATGTGGAAAGTTTACGTAACAATCGCTACTGTTCAAGATGGGAGTTGGGATGGAGAGAAGGAGGGGGAGGGCATCTGAGCTGAGATTTAAAAGGATGCGCCCCATCCCCATCCCACCCCAACTAAAATCATGAAAGTCAGTTTTTGAAAGCTCTTCCAAGCATACATTCTTAAACATATTCAGATAATATATTTGTTGCTGTGTTTTTGACTAGACTGTCCAGTGTCTAATTGTCATCCGCAACTTGGCGCAGTCAGTAGCGCAGCGGATTTGTAACCGGAGGTGGTGCCACTGAGTTTTGTCGGTGTGTTCTTGGGCAAGACACATTCCCTTCGCCTCGTCCGTCGGATGGGGACGTAAACAGGGTGGTCCCGCGTATAGGTCTATCATCCGAGCATGTTAAAGAACCATAGGAATCTGTTCGATAATAAGAGTAGGGCACGGTTCCCGGATTCCTATGTATCCTTCCCCTCTCTCTGGGGCGGCTCTAAATAACCTGTACTGTGTTGATGAGCCGTTAAATATTCAATTCAATTCATCCGCAACTGCACTCAGCACTGTCATATGTACTATAGCTGTCCCATGCTAGTATCATGAATCAACCGTGGATTATATCACCTACACATAAAAGGGTTTGAGGGCCCCATCTTACTTGTATTAGTTTAAATATAGACCATTTGTCGGTTGAAACCTAAGATGAATTTTTTATCAGACAGAAACACTGTCGTATACTGATAGCATCGAAGGAAAATAAAGAAGGTCATTTTTTTTACTTTATATTTTTAAAGTTGAATTGTGTTTTATGTCATTATAGCACATTTTAGGCCATATTTCCTGGGTAGAACCAGTACTGTGTACTTACTGCTATCTGTAAGAATCGACACTTTCTCACCTACAAGTTGAGCTCCCAGTGGGAATTGAACCCGCAGCGGTGAGAGGTGAAGATGAGAATGTATACAAATATAAATAGGCAACCGAACATCTCCATAACTCAATATGTCCATGGGACTTGAATGAACGCACTGAAAACAATCCGTGGACAATTGTACTATGCAAGAATATATATTCATAAATAAATTTTATTTTGATGCAAAATCGATATGCTCCTCTAGTCATCACTCATCATAGATAAAGATCATGTAAAGTTTCGAAAAGATTGGTTAAAAACTGTGGAAGGATATAGACGCAGAGATAAATAACACCATATGCCGCCTCACCATTCAATGGTAAACAATAAACATTTAAGGTACATATTAAGGCCTTAAATATTATCATTCATGACTAAGTAAAAAATTTGTAACAAGTCAGATATCAAAATGAATTATTTATTTGATTTAAAACATTTTATTTCAAATATTTACATCAAAACATCCCAAATATAAAGGGTATTACATAACAAATTAAATTGCATCATACAATAATTGTTTTTATTTATTAAAGGGACACACAGCATTTATCAAGTTTTTATCAAGCATTAAAATGTGCACCTCGATTGATTAATCAATAATTTATTTTCACTTTACACCCGCTTGCATATATTTAAATTATAAGTTATAACATTTTGGAGTTTAAAAAAAAGAAGATTGCTGCATGTCCCTTTAATATGCGCACCTCTCAGCCCGTATTGTTTATATGGTGCAAGTCATTTTGAACATATGTGGGGTTATATATATATACATGTATCTGTTTGTTATTTTTTTGGTGAGGAAGACCACTGACTTTTCTTCTGGGTATAACCGGTATTATTATATAACCTATAAATAGACGCGTTTTCATTGGCTAAAAAGTATTTTTTTAGAAAAAATATCTAGCGATATTGACCTGTTTTTTTGATATTGACCTGTTTTTTTGATATTGACCTGTTTTATATAATTGTTTTTTTGATATTGACCTGTTTTATATAATTGTAAATTGAGGGTTATATAATAAAACAGTTATGGACTTTTCAGCTGTTATACATGATGTTGATATGTACCAAAAAATCATTATTGACCTCGGCTATCGCCTCGGTCAATAATGATTTTTTTGGTGCATATCACATCATGTATAACAGCTGAAAAGTCCATAATTGTATAATATACACCTCCTGCCATCTGTTATTCCACAAACTTTTATATAATCCAATAAAATTCAGAAAACATTTTAATCCAATAAATAAATTGGGCACGGCCGGTCAGATTAACAGAAACACATTTATATTAGCCCTTATTTTGAGCCACTCCAATGAACTGTCCAGTTAATGTCGCCAACGATCCACCTTGTGTCAACAGTCGGATATGCATGTTGATATGATATTGTGCTGGCTGAACTGGTGATCCTCTTACTAGACATATTTTTCTTGAAGTTGATGCTAGTACTGTCCGTATGAGGTATTGCTGATTCATGATTCATAAAAAAAAAAAAAAAAATATTGTACACCATCTTGTTATTCTATACTATTCTTGTTCGTTTAAGTATTTCTGATTCTGTTGTTAATGTTGTAAAAAGCTATATGTGACTACTTGTTTCAATAAAATCCTCCCATATATATTGGGACTTCACTAACTATTTTCAGCTAACTCCCAGCATCTCAGGACTCCAGGCTCTGAAAATAAAAATGACATACATGATATTTTGTTTCAACTTAAATAGGTAACAAGTTGTAAAATTGAAATATGTAAATGAATAGTGATTATAGAACTTTTTTTTCATGTACGATAAATTAAAAATAATCGTTTTCTGCTAAATCAACACATTTATTACCGGTATACCTTATTTAGAGCCGCCCCAAATGACACATAGGAATTCGAGAACCTGTCTTACTCTTACTAATGTATATATTAATAATTTCTATGGTTGTTTATCGTGCTTGGAGGATAGACTCCCCAGTTTCAATCCCAATCAAACAAAAGAGGCTGAGGAACAAACAAGGCTGAGGGAAGATGTATTGCGCGAAAACACAGAAACTCAGTGGTGCATGTGTGACTTGAACCGGAAGCTCAAGATTGCTATCGTCCACCATGCTATTGCTGGGCCATGCCAGCACATTATGTTAAGTCGGGGTCTTGGTTAAGTTTAATATTTTACATGTAGATGTAATACAGGGACCTTTTTATTTTGTTTGTTTAATTTTACATATGTACTATGCACAATATGACCTAGTTATGTGTTGATGTGCTGTAAAACACCATTTTTATTTTTAGTATAAAAAGTCTGAGACTAAGTGCAGGACTGGTGCACAATGCCACATATTTTGCAAAGAACATACATTGATAAATTCATAGATTGTTTGAAGCTGCGCTTACCTACATACTGGCTTATACAAGGCTCTTGTTGTAGTTATACTGTGAGACTGGGGAACTTGACTTGAATCTGGCTGCGGTAATACTGCACACTGCCTCTAGCTAACTTAGCAGACCTGAAAAAAACAAGTCATATATGATATTGTTTCATTTGTTTTTAATATTAATAACTCTGTCCAACTTTCTCAATGCTAACAATGTCAGCATTCCATAACATTTTACTTAAAACACAACTGGAATTGAAAGTGGTGCTTTCCAGAAGATGATATTGTCCAAAATGTAAGTCACAGGTGGCATTCATGAACAAATAGAAGATTTTCAAGGCTTACATTTTCATCAATTATTCATCACTCATGTGTTCTAAAAAATTATCAGAATTAAGTTAATATATATGAACCACCACCGTTTTACATGTTTCAACGTTAAACACTTGTCATACAGAAATTAAAAGTGTATTTACTTACATAGGCTACAGTGCAGACAATGCCATGACCCATTTCAGGCATTTGCTGGTGTGTTCCACTTTTCAATTTTAATTCTCTACATTGTCTACATTGGCGTGCGACTGACTGGCCCTGGGCTGGGTGTTTTTCTGTGTCGCCGCCATTTTGAATAGCCTCTGAAAGAGTGAAATGCAGGTACCAACTTTCAAAACGGGCACGCAAAATGTATATTCACGAAAAAATAAGAAATTTTCAAAAAAGGTAGATCAGGTAATGATCGTCGACTCCTGTCAAATTCAACAATATTTAAGAATAAACAATTTTTGTACCCGTTTTGAAACATTGGCAATTTCGAAGAAAACAAAAACTAGTTTTTTTCGATCTTCGCATTTGTACCGCGATTTCCGACTATGAAATCTCAATAAAACCTGTCAACACGATTGTTTTATAAATCTCCGACATAATAACTGACTTCTGATATGATTTGTTTTCTTTGCCATCTAGTATAAGCTTTAAACTAGTGTTTCTAAAAAGAGTACTATAAAATCCGCGCATCTGCACGTGCTTGCAAAATGGGAACTACGTTGCCTCCAACACCAATTATTTATGTTTGAGTTATGCGGTCCAATCACGTGAAATGACTTCTCTGCTCCCGTACTGTAATAAACTTTGTTTGAGTAAATTTGCGACTTTGTTGTTTTCCTGCAGTACAACAGTCCACACCCCGTGTAAGAACATGAGGAGAAAGTAGCCTCTCCCTTAGAGATAACACCGCCGTGCCTGGTTGCTATCCAGTGACCAGACACGGGATTGTTCATATTTAGCATAATTTGTCATAGATTGATAATGCTAGTGCGTTCGTCCATCACTTACGCACAAACACACATTCAAAACGGGTACATTAATATAAGTATAGCCTATTATATCCCTGTACACGTTTATAAGTATGCATGTGGTACCTATGTTATCTATGGAGATATGTAAACAAGAAAACAGTGATATAAAGTAACACAAGCTGGCCAGAACAGTTACCTAAGAAAACGGTAATGGGTATGAATATGATACAAATTATAAAGGAAAGGTGTATAGCTGTTAGAATTTTTTTATTTGAACACATTTATCATGAAATATTTGAACACTAGATAAACAAGTCATCATGAGACAAAATGAACATGTTTTAATTTTGGTATCTGTGTTGTATATTGTTATAATATGAATATGATAGACATCTGCAATAGTATGTGTAATGGATCACTAAATATAATGTTGTTTCATGATTAGAACGTGAGGAATTGGGAAAATATCATGGTTAGAATATGAATAATTGGTAAATTATCGTAGTTATCGTAGTTATTGATAATATAGTAGCAAATGAATTGAAATATTTGCGTCTGTGAAGGTAATCTCAGTTTTTAGCAATGTATATTTACATTAGAAGAAAGGGTTTAATGTTAGATGTTTTTTATTATTGAAATCTGGTCAGTAGTTCATGAGAATAAGTAGTAGTGGAGCAGACCTATTCAAACTCTTTATAAGATGCTTCAGTTGAAGTTTTATCAACTCTGTTTAATGATTGAAGATGTGTTATTTTAATATCAGACAGCACCAAAAAGAGATACATATATAGCTGTACACGCAAACAGTTAGCAATATGCAAACACAATTTCCTTATATTATTGTTATAAGTAATATTAATTATTGAACAAATGCAAGTTATGTCAAAAAACTAACGGCGCATCGCAAGCTTTTAAAAAATCAAGATTGCCGTTTGTCCGTTTAATAAAGTTTAACATCAATCAATAATCAGTGATGATACCGATTTGGAACCAGCTGTATTCGTATTTATATAAACAAATTTATAGACTGTATCCCTGAAGGTTTACCACCACCAATTACATGTAAACCTCCGAGGTGTAGAAACCTCCGAGGTGTAGTCGAATGTAGTTCCTATAATATTTTGTGGTTATATGTATAAGAAGCGTATTAATAGGTTTTACTGGATCACTGGTGAACATTTTCGAAATTTCGACTCTATGCTTACACTTTGTGAGCAATGAAAACAGTCGATCAATAAAAACAGCTGTACCCTTGACCTGTTTAGTAAACAAACAAGAACTTTCTTATATGTCTTGTGACCCCAGGTTTTCTGGTGATTTTTCAAGTGGAAAAATAGTTTTCTATATGAACATTACACTGCTGCATTATCCATACTTGAGTTGAATTTGCAGCAAATCATTAATATGTGACACTGTAACATTGGTGTCTATGGGGAAAATAATTAGTGCTTTCATACCTATAAGAGATGCGTGCAGTAATTAGGACTCGCTCAGATTCGTACCTAGGGACACTTTTCCGATTACAGTTGGTAAAATAAGCTCAGAAATAAGTTTCCCATAGTTTATTACATAGGTTTTGAGCGTTTTTAGTCCAATTTTGTCTATAAAAGCCGTAATTTTGAGTTTCATTTTTTTTCGTGTAAAAAATGACGTATTGGTGAAGTGTTTGCAGTTGAACTATGTCTATTTGGTATCAACATGTAGGGTTGCATGTTTGCAACATGTTGTCATTAATTAAATCTGCATGACAACAGGTTTGGTAGTCATGAAACCACTAAATTTTCCCCCTACCCCCCTAAAATAGGATACTGTGAAAAATGAAGATTTGTGTAAAAGGTTATTCCTTATCATTGAAACTGGTAGCGTTCAGCTAATATCAATTCTGATTTTAGCGGTATTTTTGGCATTATTAAACTCGTATTTGCTACTATAATCAGGTATGGTACCACCAATTTTGAAGAATTTGACTGAAAAATCAATTTTGGCATGAAAATCGACAAAAAATGGCATATTCATCGTCCTAATTGTACCTAAAATTCATATTTTATTTATGTCCATTGAATGTTCTAAACATTTGATCTATTTAATATGGTGTATTGACAAGAAGTGCCGTTTGGTATGACAATTCAGATAGGGTAAAATTAAACAAAATATCTCTGATTTTTGTCAATTTCAGACTATTGTCCTTGGTATTCACAAGACCATATCTCGGCAAATAATCATTCGATTTGCATGAAGTATGTGTTTTTAAGCTTGTTATGAAAATGACAACACAAAATCCTCATTTAAGAAACATCTGAACATGTTTTCTCCTCTTATAGGTTTACCACCACCAATTACATGTAAACCTCCGAGGTGTAGTCGAATGTAGTTCCTATAATAAAAAGTAATCCCTCCTTTTTCGATGGAAACGGGCATTATAAGTAGGGAAAAACTGCCCATTTCTATTCGATTTTGTGGTTATATGTATAAGAAGCGTATTATTAGGTTTTACTGGATCACTGATGAACATTTTCGAAATTTCGACTCTATGCTTACACTTTGTGAGCAATGAAAACAGTCGATCAATAAAAACAGCTGTACCCTTGACCTGTTTAGTAAACAAACACGAACTTTCTTACATGTCTTGTGACCCCATGTTTTCTGGTGATTTTTCAAGTGGAAATATAGTTTTCTATATGAATATTACACTGCTGCATTATCCATACTTGAGTTGAATTTGCAGCAAATCATTAATATGTGACACTTTAACATTGGTGTCTATGGGGAAAATAATTAGTGCTTTTATACCTGAAATTTACGCCAAATTCTTGTAGTAAATAACAGTTAGAACAAGTTTTACGCGCATGCGCAGATCATAATTTGTAGACTGTAATTCAAGTAGTAGAAGACTCATAAAATGCCTGTATACCAATTTGACTGCGTCCCGGTATTCTTTACTAAAATACGGTTGTTTTATGAACAGTAAAAGACTAAAAGACTCAGTAAAATGACGCTTTTACACAGTCCAAGACCCATAGCAGCTTTCTGAGTCCGGGATAAAATCCTATATTCACTATGGACGTAGGTAATCCTAACGGTCTGTGATTATAGTTATTATGCTGGCGAATTAATTGTAATTGTCCATACTTGAGTTGAATTTGCGTAACGTCACGTATTTTTGACGCCGTCGTGACGTAAGGGGTGATTCCCACGGATTTCCATAACAAACTGAAGAAAATAGGACGTTTTTAAAAATCGCCATAACGTTTTGGGCGATTTTGGCGAGATATTTAGAGATTCAACGAGACTTTCAAAAAAACATATTTTTAGGTGAATTTAAAAATAATGTCTTATTTTTAACTTATGAGAAACAGCAAGTGACGTTAAAAAGTTAAACTGATGCATCAACAATTGACGTTGTAGTTATTTACAAAATTACGTCACGCAAACGTCGACTTTATGCGCGTGAAGAAATCACTAATCGCTAGTGGGCGCTTTAATTGGCCTAATCTGCCCAGACCGATATCTGCAAGTAAGACATATGCATGATACGGTCTGGCTGGCCGAGACTAACATATAATAGTAATGATTACATGCTACATTTCAGTAGACTGGTTTACGAAAACGTCATTTCAGCACGTGAAATGGTAACCTTTCAACATTACAAAATATGTGTTTATACCATTCAAGTTTTTCAGTTCTCTAGAAATTCAAGTTGTAAAGCATGCTTATTGCCACTTACACGAGTCACAGTCTGTTAACCAGGGACAGATATAAAAGCCATATAATAATTCGGCAGCTGAATGAACCTAGTACGCGCTGTCAAAAGAAATCGATAATGACTATATGATCCAATTCCCATTTTATGTCGGTTTTGCGTGTTAAATGCAATAAAAGTCGATATGTGAGTTATGTGATAGATAGAATCTCATTCATTATTGAATTTATTAAACTCGTTAGCAAAAATGATATAATGCTCGGCAAGAGTCTCGCATAATCGCATAATATCATTTTGCCAACTCGTTTAATAAATCAATAATGAAAGACTACTCATGTAAGATCCTCTATATATTTAATTTGAAAAATAAATAAGATGCTTTTGGTGTCATTAGGAGTAGTATAGAAAGTGTGTGAGGGTGGGTGTGGGGGGGGGGGGGGTGTACCAGGACAGTTTCCCTCTTGACGGGTAAAGAAGCAGTTATCAAGTTATCTCCAGCGTTCTTAAAGGACCGACCATTTTGGGATTTTCTGGGAGGAGGTAAAAGCAATAAACTATCAAATTCCCTATGGAAAAAAACACCTAATTTCGTTTTGTGGTAGGAGGGTGCGTAAAACAAATTTATATAAAACAATAAAGGCCTTATTACAACCATGACTTATGTATACCACATTATAACCATGACTTTACATGAATATCACATTCATTACTACCATGACCAATGTATATCAAATTTACTACCATGACCACTTTATAACAAGTTATACAACACATTTACTACCACCATTGCCAGTGTATACCACATTTATCACATTTATAACTACCATGACTAATGTATACCATATTTATTACTACCATGATCTATATACATCACATTTATTACAACCATGAATACTATCACTCACAGTCTTCTAAACTCATTTCAGCTGGAGATTTCGATAAACTTCTGAACAGAAGCTGTGGATGTAACCAGATTGTGGTTAAACATTTTCATGTTGAATCCAGTGGCTAATGGAGTAGATCTACATTTATCATAGACTAAATAGGGAGCCATATTATCTTTTTCCTCTAATTGGACTCACAACAAGATTTTTCTTCTTCAAAGAATACGAGAGAAGGCTGGATTATTATTTTTTCAACAATTTGAGGGACTGTTTATTTTTTCCCCCTCAAGTCAGAGCCCCCCCCCCCCCCAGGCCCCCCCCCCCCCCAGAAATCAAAATGGTCGGTACCTAATGCAAAGATGCAAACGCAAAATGAAGGTACTCAATGACTTGGCAGAAGCCAGAGCAGTAAGAGAATAAACCATTACGGGCAAGACAAGAAAGAGCATAGACACACTTCAAACGCCACCGTCACAATGGGCTTTAGGTATGCGTCATCATGGGTCCGCAGTCTGTACGGTTATCGTACAATTAAAGAGGGAAGCATAGTGGCGAACTGTAAAAGGGTCTACCACCAAGCATGCAGTACGTTGCAAAATGATAGGTTCATAACCTCTTTTGATAAACTTTTTAAAAAGTTTAACAAAGATAGTATGAAAGTGATCATGACCAAGAATCGTACGGCATTTATAAATCACATCACCATAGAAGTCCAAGTGGGGATAATTAACAATGTCATAATTAAAATCATCTCTCTTGTCATAGATTTAGCTAATTATTTTACCATTTTCAATCGAGAGATCTAAATCAAGAAAAGAAGCGTTATTATCAGATATTTTAGCTTTGTTAAGCTGAAGTTCTTTAGGATAAATATAATTAACCATAGCTGGAAAGAAAGGGTTGTCAATGTTCAATAGGTCATCCAGATACCGAGAGGTGTCATTAAAGGCTTCAATAACATCTGCCTGGGTATCTGGTGAAAGACTCAACATGAAATCCCTTTCATTGCAAAATAAGAACAAATCTGCGACAAGTGGTGCACAGTTCGTACCCATAGGGATACCAACAATTTGTCTATAGACGGTGGTTCCATACCTGACGAAAATATTATCTAATAGGAAGATGAGTGCTTCACAAACTTCATAGCAAGTCCACATAGTATAATTGTCTAAACTGCCGTTAGTAAAAAACGCTTTTATATTATTACATGCCAAAAATGTAGTATTTTCTCTAGCGAATGTTTTTTGAATAAGAGAAATTAGCTTGTCTTTAATAAGGTGATGTGGTAAGGTTGTATATAGTGTAGAGAAGTCATAAGTGCTTATTGATGAAACTTGACCTTTATTGAAAATTTTATCAAGAACGTCTCCTGAATTTTTTATAGACCAAAATACATTAATCCCAGAGTTTTATCACAATATAGTTTAACGTGATCTTTAACGGCAGTAAGAAAAGAAGTTAAAAGTTTGGAGATGTTTGTTGTGGTGCATGCACTAGAATTCGAAATAAAGCGAGCCTTATATGTATTTTTATGTAATTTAGGAATCCAGTACATAGTAGGCAGTTTATTTTGCTTATCGTTTACACCAGCCTTGAAAGTAGTGCACCGAGTGATATGTGCGGAAACAACATCATCCTCAGTAGAATTAACTGGAGTATACGAATTGGTGCTGCCGAGTTCCAGAGATAAAACATTGACGTAATGTAGGCGTCAAACAATAATTACATTATTAGCTGCTTTATCTGCAGGAACTAAAACAAATTTATTATGAAATTCCTGAATTCCCGATTTTAAATTACGAAAGAAAAACCTCGGAGGAAGTAAAGAGGGGTTAGCATTATAAAAGTTAACGTGTATCTATAATTTTCAGAATTGACTTTTTCCAAGTAGAAAGTGAGTTTTAGTCCGCATGTTCTCTACGACACCATTTGACACTAAAATCTTCAATGGAGTGGGCGATCTGGGCACGACAGGCATTAAAATCAATAGTTGAAGGTTATCTATATTTAGGACCTTTCGAAAACAAATGCCGAATACGTTTATCAATAATATCAAAATTACCAGTGATGACATGACCTGCTGGAGCATAGCAAAATTTTGATGTGTTGCATTCACATTCCTCAGGAGTATTATGTACTATATCAAGGTCAGAAACTATTTTGTTGTGGTTGAAAATAATATTTCTAATAGGCTTTTTATACTTATAACAAATTACAGGACTTTCGGAATTTTTGAAATATTTTGGGATAGAATAAACTACATGAGTATCTCCAAAAATACCAGGCATGCCAATGAAATCAATACCTTTATTAATATATAGTAGTTTTAGAAAATGCCTGACGTGATCAGACTCCTTGTCAATATGGGATCGGAGAACATGTTGTGTATAGCTTTAAATGGACAAAGAGGTAAGCCGTGAAAGAATAGAGTGTTTTCCAGACTGTTTAAAAATAGTATGTAAATCAGCGACAGAAATAATTACACCCGATTTACGTTTGATGTTACCATTACGCCTAAGACCATGAGACCTAGATTTACGCTTTCGGATAGAAAATATAGAAACAATGTCAATATTAGGATCTTTAGAAATATTTCCTTCTTGATAAATATTGTCATTAAGGCCGAGTGGATAAGGTGTCTGTAAGTTTTTCATCCACTTACGTTCTGCAATATGTCTAGCTTTTATTTTAAAGCTTTTAGTAGCATCATTATCAAAAAATATATATTCAACGGTTGAACAGTTACGTTATTAAAATTATGACCTGACTGACGAAAGTGTTGGTACAAGTAATTTTTAAAGTTTTAGGATTACTTGCATTATATTTGTGTTCACGAAATCGAACTTTTAAGGATGACCTGTTTGTCCAACATATTGTATACCGTAACTTGGTGCATTTCAAGTCAGAACATAAATGACGTGAGATGTACGTCAATCAACATTTGAAGCTAGACATACATTAAACAATCTACCATTAACAACTAATTTAATGGTGGACTTGCAAGATAAATAAAAATTGCAACAACTGCACCTCTTAGTATTGCACTTATTAATAGAGGGAAACACCCTGCGCCGTGAATGAACTAAATGATTTCTAAAAGGAGACTTTATTGGTATTTCCTCAAAACAGGTGATCGTAGAGGAGTTACGGAAACTTTTGAGCCATTATTAAAAATCCTAGTAATATTATTAGAAGGAACATGAAACGAGGTTGCCGAATGATGATTTAAAGGTGTAAGGCGTACATATGGTTTAATTCTAAGAAATGAAGAGTGGAATTTGTATTGATGACGCAGAGTGTAACAGAAGAGGTGAAAGATTTATTTTTAAAGTTTTAACTAATATACTCATAACTGTTAATTTGGAGAGTAATACCATTCTGCGAAAAGCGAAATAAGGGCCAATTAGTATTTATTAGAGATACGAAATAGAATCGTAACAAAGATCCATAAGAAATAATATTAATAAACTTACGGACTGTTAAAAGAGGTCCAAAACTCGACATCAGTGTCTAATACAAGATAATGAGGAAAGTTAAGGGAACCCTAATAAAAAGGGCAAAAATGTCGATAAGCACAAAACCTTCAAAGCGGTATATGGGAAAAACTGGATCAATGAATGTCATACAATCCCTGTAGTATGCAAAAATAACAATATTGATTGGATGTACGGGGAGACTTTTTACGGTCGCCACACGGCACAAACAACACTATTGTGCCATAAAAGTCAGGTTGTGATAGTCCTTGTCGCAGAAGAGTCCTTAATTTACTTTTATATTTGGAAAGAAGATCAGGGTTACGATAATAAAATTTTGCAAAGGTTTTACGAAGTTTATGGTAACGGTAACCCTGATTGAGTAACTTTTTAGTTATACAAAGATTACGAATATTAAAGTCCTCAACTCGAGTACAAGCTCTAGAAAAACGAATAAGTTGTGACACATACACCACATAAGAAGTTGCTCGGGGAACATCCCCATCCAAGTGGGGGATAATTAACAATTTCAAAATTAAAATCATCTCTCTTGTCATAGATTTTGCTAATTATTTTCTACACTATAATATATAATTATATTTTTAACTTAAAGAAATATTATCTCATGTAATATTATAAATGGATCAGAAAATTATAAATTTTAAGAAAGATTGCAAAGAACAAATTTCAACAATTTATTTTGAATATTTAAGCGGACATGACAGAGAGATGTTAATTTATGTCAACTTGGATGGGTTAGCTGAAAATATAATTACTGAAGCGCATGAGCTAAATTTATCTTTCTTGTCGTGCCCTTAATGGTGTATTCTCTTACTGCTCTGGCTTCTGCAAAGTCACTGAGTACCTTCATTGTGGCCTTCTAGGCTATTGTTTTTTTGTATTATATTTACACGAGCATATTTGTGTTTTTTTATATTGCCTATTGATGCTGCCTTGTTGGTTAGAGATTAGATCATGGCGGGGATTTCTTTATTTACACTGTCCTGTTTTAATGGGATGACAGTAGGGTAAGTGTGAGGTTTGGTGCACCCTAGAACCGGTTTAAAACCCCAGTGGCCTACTTTGCCACTGACCGTTCCAAGGCGGTGGCCCTATTGTCAACCCTTTTGTGTTTGTGATGTCGTTTACTTTCATTATTACTTTTGCCTTCTTGTTTGTCTGTTTCCATGTTTGTTTCTGTGTTTTGTGGTTGACTGTCCTCCTTGAAAGCTACTTTCCCTGTCCGATCTTTTTATATTTCTTTTAGCATGGAAAATTAGAAAGAATGATATAAAGAGATTCAATAGTTATTGCAAGAAAGAAATCCTATTTACAGCTAATAACTGCATAAATAAGCAAGCTTATATTTCACGATATAACACAATATTAAATCGCGGAATTGAGATTATAATGTATGCCGGTTAAATAAAACAAATATAGGCTTAAAGAAAAAACATCTATGTAATATTATATAATGAGTGTTAGAGAAATTGTAAAATCCCCAAAGCAATATAGCAAGGTTTTTAAAGCTGATATTGTAGATGAAACAGATCCACGTGCTCAACTTTTGCAAACAAAAGAAAATAGTTTCAAAATTTCTTAAAACTGAATTAGTACGAATAAACGGTTTTAAAATGAGTGTTGATTTAAAAATCACTTTTTTTTTAAATACTGTCCTGGAGATAAAGGTAGAGGTATTATAACTTCTTAGAAAAAACAGCTTATTTTACTTACAAAGCATTATTAATTACAAACATAAATGAAATTAACGATGCTCTAGATAAAGCATCTGATGAAATTGTAAATAGAATTGGAAGTTGGCTTTCAGCAAGAAGTGGTTGGGTAATTGAATCAGTTGATGCACATTATGTAAATCGGGTAAAGTATAAGCCTTTACTTATCTAACATTACTAAAGGAACTTTGTAATTCTAGAAAAGGTTTGATTAATATAAAAAAGAGAAAGATAATGAGTGTTTCAGATTGTGTCACTTAGCTTATACATTTCTTGTTAAAACACATCCTGAGAGAGTATCAAATTATAAAAACGATATTGGAGATTTAAATTATAAAGGAATTACATTCCTGTTACTGTAAAGCAAATTCCAAAAATAGAAAATGAAAATACTAAATGTTTTAATATATTCGGGTATGAAAATAGGCGTATATCCTTTGTATATATCAAAAAATAAAGGAAAAAAGACTTATGACATGCCTTTATTAAAAATCATTATGTGTGGATAAAGGATTTTAACCGATTGATGTATAATACAAACATGCAAAAGGAAAGAAAATGATTTTGTAAAATGTGTTTACAGTGTTTTAAAACGGAAAGAGTATTAAACAAGCATGAGCCTGATTGTCTTACACTTAACGGTAAACAAGCAATAAAAATGCCAGAAAAAAATGAAACGGTTAAATTTAAAAACTACGATAGACAATTAATGGTTCCGTTATGCTGACTTTGAAGCAATGAATGAAGACATTTCTTTAGTTCTTAATGATCCAAATAAATCATAAATAATTGCATATCAAAGCATACAGATTGTGGTTACGGGTACAAAGTTGTTTGTTGTTATGATGATACATATTCTAAACTAGTTGTGACATACAGAGGACCAAACGCTGTTTATAAATTTACAGAAAAAACGATAGAAGAAGAAAAATATGGCAGGAAAACCATGTCGCAGCATTTTAAAAAAAGATTTAACAATGACAAAATCACAAGAAAAATAATTTAAGACATCTAAAAAATGCCATATTTGTAATATTTGTTATGTGAACGGAGACAAGATGGTTAGAGATCATTGTCACTAACTGAAACGTTTAGAGAAATTGCTCATGAAGTTTGTATTAGGTTGACTAGACAAATACCCTTTATATTTCATAACTTAAGAGGTTCTGATTCGCATTTTATAATGCAACACACTGGAAAGTTTAAAAAAGAAATAAATGTTATAACATGGAAAAGTACATGGCTTTTATGTTAGGAACAGATTTTATGTTTATTGATAGTTTTTAATTTATGTCTCAATCACTTGACAGCTTAGTAAAAAACATCCCATCCTTTCAAAATACTTCATAAGAGTATCTCGATGAATAGTTAGAGCTAGTAAAAGAAATGGCGTTTATCCTTATGATTACACACATGAATAGCTTTGAACGTTTTGAAAAAAACTAAATTACCTAATAAAAAAAGCTTTTATTCAAAGTTAAATGATGAACATATTTCGGATGTAGATAATGAGCATGCTAAAGAAATATGGAAAGAATTTAATATTAAAAACATGGGATCATGATCTATATCGTAAAACTGATGTGCTGTTACTGGCGGATGTGTTTCAGAACTTTAGAAAGATGTGTTTTGAGTATTACAAATTAGATCCTTGTCACTACTTTAGCAGCCTAGATTAGCCTGGGAGGCTTGTCTTAAGATGATTGGAGTTCAACTTGATTTAATAACTGATATTGATCAATATTTGTTCATAGAAAAATGAATGAGAGGTGGAATCAGTTTTATCGCAAATAGATACTCAAAAGCCAATAATAAGTATATGAAAGACTATAACAAAAAGAAAGAAAGTAAGTACATAATATACCGCGATGCAAATAACTTGTATGGATGGGCTATGTCTCAACATATGCCTACTGGGTCAGTAAGATTGAAAAAGGAAAATCAAACTATATTGTTGAGTGTGGTCTTGAGTATCCTGAAAAATTATATACTCTCATAATGACTACCCTCTTGCTCTTGAGAGATTAAATATAAAGGATGAATGGTTATCAGATTATTGTAAGACTTTAAAGGAAAATTTTAATTTAGGATCTAGTAAAGTTAACAAACTTGTTACAAACTAAAGGATAAAAAGAAATATGTTGTGCATTACAGAAACTTGAAACCGTATGAAAAGTTGGGATTATAGGTTAGCAAAATACATAGGATACTACAGTTTGATGAATCAGAATGGCTAAAGGTGTATATAGACTTTAACAGTGCTAAAATAACAGTTGGTAAAAATGCTTTTGAAAAGGATTTCTTTAAACTAATGAACAATTCAGATTTTGGCAAGACTATGGAAAATTTGAGAAAGAGAGTTAATGTTAAATTGACTCATGATTGATGTTTGTCTATGATCTTTCTTGTCGTGCCCTTAATGGTGTATTCCCTTGTTGCTCTAGCTTCTGCCAAGTCATTGAGTACCTTCATTGTGGCTTTCTAGGCTATTGTGTTTTTGTATTATATTTACACGCCTATTGATGCTGCTTTGTTGGTTAGAGATTAGATCATGGCGGGGATTTCTTTATTTACACTGTTATGTTTTAATGGGATGACAGTAGGGTAAGTGTGAGGTTTGGTGCACCCTAGAACCGGTTTAACCCCC